>APFE031148600.1:0-51755 GCA_000404065.3 Pinus taeda | reverse complement strand
CTCTCTCCCCCTCTCTCCCCCTCTCTCTCTCTCTCTCTCTCTCTCTCTCTCTCTCTCTCAATATTATGCTTTTTAATTGTGATATGACGCCAAATTTGGTTCTGCATTAGATTAAATTTTTACATATTTCAGTTCGTGTAAATATGTAATTTTTATTAGCATAGATGCTAAGAATTGGTTCTCTCTCTCTCTCTCTCACACACACACACACACACACACACACACACAATATTATGCTTTTTAATTGTGATATGATGCCAAATCTGGTTCTGCATTAGATTAAATTTTTACATATTTCAGTTCGTGTAAATATGTAATTTTTATCAACATAGATGCTAAGAATTGGTTCTTGATTTTTAACTAGCTCACAACGTATTTGTTTGTCATGAAAGACTTGTTTCTCTTTATAATGAAAATTTGCGTGAAGTTTAGAAATTGTTACTAACAATGTGTTTTGGGAGCCATTGAAATAAAGTTCCAACTGATCAAAATTTCTGTGGAGTTTAAAAATTGTTAGTTACAATGTGTTTTGAGAGCCATTGAAATAAATAGGCTTATTTAGGGCTAAATCAGGCCTCTTCTAGGTCGATATGTCCATTTGGTAGCTTTTAGACCAATATTTTTACATAAAATATATTTCCTTTCTTTGTTACATGAGCCCTTCAAAGGAATTTACATCATGACCTCGAATTTCACTCTTTTTCAAACCCCAAAGCAATTAATGGGTGCTTTGACCTAAGAAAAATAACCAATGAGCAAGAAACCCATTTCATAATAAAATAATTTTCTTTTTACAAATAAATATTTTCTTTTCTTTCTTTTGACAAGTACAATAATTACATCAAGTCCTGACATCATTATAATGATGAAAACCGACACTAGTTACTTCTTCAACAAAGCTTACTTCAAACCCTAACATTTTTCTTTTTCCATAACCTTGAAAAAATCCTCAAAATTGTAATTCAACCAAATTATAAAACAACTTACAGTGACAATGACGTTATTTAACAGAGCACATGGGGAGGTTAAAAGGAGGAGTATGCGAAGAAAACTTGTCTATGATCAATGCTACGTCAATGTAGCCTACTTTTTTGGATGAACTATTTTCAGTATTTCTTATAGGAATATTAGTTATGCTAGATTCTAAGGCTTTAAATAATTTTTTTCCCTTTCTACGAAGTAAGTTTTGACTGTTCATATAAATAAATATTGGCTATAGTTCTCTTCATTTCTTTGACCAAGTCATATTCTAGATTTTCAAACTAAACATTTTTGTTTGAGGTACAAATTACATGCTATGAGATGGTTACGACTTTCAATAGGAACTTCACATGTTACAAACATTCAATGTCTTCTATGGTAGAGTGGTCCTCAAATAAAATTGTCTCTCCTTCTTTTGCACTTCACATTTCTTCTTATATGCAAAATTGCTTTAAAATGAAGTGCATGTGTGATGTCTATCAAAGGAGGTTGAATGTCTACTTTATATAGACTTCCAAGGGATCTTTAATCTCAACGGGAGGCCAACTTCAACTAGCTATTTGACATGTTCTTGGGAGCACTATAAACATTTTTCCAAAATACAAAATGATTTTCTTTATTTTATACAAGTGCCCAAATGGATCTTTACATAATGACAATGACCTTTTGACTCAAGACAATCCTATAGGCATGTAATGGATGCCTAACATATTAACCAAAGACTCAAGCATGAAACCCATGCTTTATAAAAAATTCTTTTTACAATTTTCTTTCTTCTTTTGATCAATATATAATAATTACATCATGACATGAGACAAATGACAATTATGAATACCAAAACTAGTTACATTTCCCTATAGAGAGGAGCATGCTGATTCAACTAAGCCATAGGAGTAACACCAATTATGTTTGCATTTTGAGTTTCTCGTTGAGTTTGGGATAAAGTTTCATTTGATACTCAAATTCCCATGTTAAACTAAGCCTTTACACAATTTGTGATTATGATGACAATTTAAGTACATATGTGTGTAATGTCCTTGATGGGACGTATGGATTGTCGTACTCAAATTTCCCATCAATCATTATAACCTTAAATGGGCTAGCACTGGTCTATCTCATCATCTCAAAAGGACCCAGCAGATGAAAATTTACAATTTTTGTTATCATCACTTCACATTATCTCATGAATGACCCTTTCTACATATTATATGAATGAATTTATGGAATGCCATCCCCTCTACCTATCCTATGATTGATTGTGACAACAAGTGAATAAAGGACAATTGACAGATCTTTGTTGACAAGATCTCCTACTTATAAATTGTACTTTGTTCACTTGTTCTCACAATCAATCATAGGCCAAGTAGAGGGGATGGTCTGCCATAAATTCATGCATATAATCTGTAGAAGGGGTCATCTATGAGACAATGTGAATTGATGATGATAGCCATGGTAAATTTTCATATTCGAGGTAATTTTCATCAGTATTTGTTTCTGTATTTTTTAAATGGTGCAACAATTTAGATGCCTAGTTTCAAAAATAATGTTCATACATGCCATTTGGATGAGACCTAATGTATTGAAGGATAAATGTGCAATTATTAATTTTCCAATGCTATTAAATTTCTCATTTTAAGCATCTAAAAACATCATCGACTACACTTTTCCCTAAATATTTTATACAAACCCCTCTTATCTATTCCCCTAAACCATGTACCTTAAAAATGGTAGAACATGCATAAAGAATCTCCATATTTCCTTTGTTGTTCTTATTACAAAATAGCAGGGGACCTAAAGGGGATCCCTAAAGGGCAAATGATAGAATAAGGGCAACAAATGGAGACTTAGCCCATTGCCACCTCAACTAAGGCTCCCTTTTATTTACGAAATTTCACCGATGGGAGGAGACCCTATATATTATGGAGTCACTGATAAAGGATAAATCAATGAATGGATATGAGTGACCCAAATAATCCGTTTCGCAGAAAATCTTGAAGAATAGAGCTTGCTTGCTTTCTAAGCAAGGTACAATGTCTTCTATGGAAAGGAAGGGAGGATTTGAGGGTTAGGTTTACGGGATATGACTTGTGAAGGAGTTTCCCAATCCTAAAATCCTTATTGAAATTGGTATCCCGGATGGTTCTTGAAGAATTTCCTTTTCAAAGGAATGAGACCACACACGATTAAGTAGACCCAGTGTAGGGTAGGGGAGAAGAATATGGAAACCAATGATGTTCTTACCCTAGACAACGTGGGGCGGGAGGGGGGGGGAGCGGGGGGGATTTTCCACTTAAAGGTGTTGAATTGATCCAATGAGGCACTCGCCTTAGGGATGTTAGGGAAAAGTTTGATCTTAGAGCTAGGGCTTTGATTTTCTGTCACCTCCACCATCAGAAAGACTTCAAATTTGGAGGAGGTCTTGAGGAAACACCAGCGCAGGAGGACTTAGGAGATAAAACTTTTTGGAGGGTTATTTCATCAAGAAAATGATGCCCTATATGACCCAATTTTCCTAGACTTAGGAGAAGGTGAAAAAGGTATTATTAGGTGGCCACCTCTTGGTAGATGAGTGCCTTAGTCCTGGGAGAATGGAGTATATGATGAGTTTGAATGAAGACCTTTGGTTCTTGGTCAAGGAGGCCTCAAGACTACTTCACTAGCATTTTAGGTCAAAGGGAAGCAATCTTGCAACTTTTATACTTCGATGTGAAAATGAGATGACTAGTCAAGATCAATTCGTTAATGGAATTACCCCTAGGAGATTTCATTCACATTACATGGCCCATACATTGAGAGATGCTATAATATAAACAAAATTCCATAATTTAAAGTAGTAAATGCATGTAACAATTAGCCCTAAAAATAGCGAAAATCCTAGTCCAATGTATATGACAAAATAAAACAAGAATAACTTTGAAATCATGTACTTACATGTAACAAAATATACTCAAACACCCACAACTGACAAAATAGAAGCTCCAAGGTAAGATAGACCAATATCCACACATCAAAATTCATTCATAAAGCTCCAATTCATCCTCTAGAAAAAGTGTGAAATTCTCAAGAGAGAGAAAAGATCCAATCCAAAGTGATTATAATAACTTTGAAATCATGTACTTACATGTAACAAAATATACTCAACCACCCACAATTGACAAAATAGAAGCTCCAAGATAAGATAGACCAATATCCACACATCATTCATAAAGCTCCAATTCATCCTCTAGAAAAAGTGTGAAATTCTCAAGAGAGAGAAAAGATCCAATCCAAAGTGATTACAAGAAAATGAACTCATCTCACTTGTATTTATACACTAATGAGGGGATCGAATTAACCTCCTTGGCCTACATAAGCCCCAAAAATAAAATAATGTTATAATAATCCAACTTTTGGTGACAAGCCCACCAAACTAGCTCATAAATAAAAGAATAAGCCTATCAAGAGGTCGAATAATAATCTATGCATGTCGCATGACCCTCTAAGAGGCCTAATTAAGTCCATGGGTGCCATAATTAAGAGTAGGACCCTCAAAAGCAGTGCGCAAGGGGTTGGTCCCTTGTAATAACTTATGGTGCTCCAAACGACATGTGGGGGCACACAAGTGTCCTCATCGGTCTCCAAACAAATTGAAGATGCTTGTAGATTTCCCGCAAGGGCTAGGATGATGGTGTAGGTGATGCCACATCATTGTACAAGTCTTGGATCATCTTCCAAGTGTATGGTACAAATATGGGGCCAATTGGGCATGATGGATAAGGTGCATCTTCCTCTTCCAATAAGTGAACCACGAGCAATCTCTGAATCTCTATGGGGATCCATGGAGTGTTTTCTACTGCGATGGAGGCCCATGGTTCTCAACACTCACCCTACATATGCCAATGTATCCATCTGGAGGATTAGGACACCATATAGGGAGACCAAATCCATGATGGAGACCATCTGAAATCTTGCATAAGATCCAATGCATCCCCTAGCCTTCTAGTACAACAAGTAATTAGAGAAATCAAGTAAATGAGCTTACCAATCATGGACCACATGTGGAGACTTCATAATGGCCTACCCTTCCATAATGGGCTTCTTGATGTGTCAATGTCTCCTAAACTCCAAATGGGGTTAACCAAGAATCCCATTAGGTGGTTTCTACTTTTAAAGGGGATAATATATTCAAGGTACACCCTTCAAAAGGTGGTGGCATGTGACAAATAGGTGAATGAAGTATAGGGATAAGAAGGGGCAGCCCTGGGTCACATGCAGGGGTACAAGGGTAGCTAATGAGAGGGAAGTCTGCACTTGGGTTTATAATGTATAGGAGGGAGAAATCATGGTACATGAGGTGCCCCGACCTTGATTTTCCCACCCTTATTTATATTCCTTTTTCCTTTATATGATTTTATTTGATTAACTTCTCGGGGGTCAAGGGGTAAGAGCATGTTGTATAAGATATAGCAGTGAATACCCCTTTTAAATGTAGGGCAGTTCATTGCCCACTAGGGGTTGAGACAATCATGGGTTCCTATATGATGAAGGAGGTTCATAGAACCTATAGGAACCAGGGTGATGGATATGATGATGGGGTAGAGTCCATGTATTTTCTTTTTCCCACATGCTAAAAGTGTTTGTCCCGACCATCTTTTGGATTTTGTTGTATATTTTCCTATTGAATGTGGCCAAATATTCTCTTATCTTTGTTTTTAGCTGGATCAAGCTTCAAACTTCATTCTAGTCCATGACCCAAGGTGTACGCAAGGGGAAGGGGCAAGATAACCCTATGTGGACCCAATGGAGGAATGTGGACCCAGGTGGGAGAAATGATGAATGGGGTGATAATGAGTGGAAATAGGGTAATATAAGCGGATAACGGAGCGCGACCATGCAACCAAAATCAGGGTTTCCCATGAAATACCATCCCTAAAGGAAAATTGTCAGTAAAAGAGATCCCATAGGACTAGGATGCAAGGTTAATATCCAAAAGGGGGCCAGGGGACAAGGGCACAAACCTAACCCATTCTTTCTATCGAGTCCCCCCATTAATCCATGTCCATAAGTGTCCATGATGAGCAAACTACAATACTCAATTACCAAATGACAAGGCATACCTTTAGGTTCGGGAGGTCCACCTTCAAACATACAATCATGGTAGATGGGAGAGGGACCACATGGCTGGCTCAAGTGGCAGAGAAAAGGAATAATGAGTTAGATGGTGCCTGCAAGCTAAGGACCACCTTGGAGAAAATTTTTCTCCTAGGGATAACGCCCACAAAATGGTGGGTAACAATCCTCTTCTTGGAAAATACAACATTCAACCATTGTAGCATCTCCACACTCCATTAGTGATTCATGTTTAAAAACAAAATGATAGATGTTAACAAAACTTAGAATTGATCTTCAAAACTTTAAAAAAGGAAACAATTACCACAATATCAAAATGGAAAATTACAATTCTATAGATACTTCTCAAACAAAGTGTCAGTATTGATCAACACAACCAATATTTCCTACCATCTTCACCAGTAGCGTTTGGGGCATCTATGAATTCCAAACATACTCATACATAGATGCCATATACGCTACTGGTGAATATTGAGACAATATTTGTTGTCTTGACAAGTGTTGATGCTTCGTTTGAGAAGTATATACAAAATTACACTTTTATGTTTTGATATTGTGGTAATTGTTTCCTTTTTTAAATTACACTATGGACTAGTGCACAAGGTAAAGAAAACTCTAATACTATTTTCATTAATGAATAATAACAAAAAAGATCAATTTAACATTTATTTTTTGTTACAACTGATGATCCACCCCTTTTGCGGTAGCCTTGACAATGTCATGAGTACATGATTAGGCCATCAAAAATAAAGAAAAAGACAAGAAATGATTGTAATAGTTATATAATTAGAAACATCACGTACCATACTATGAAAACATATTTTTTATGATAATTTTTTTTGAGATGAAGTATTTTCTGTCTATGATTAATGAATGAATGAACGAATGAATGTTTTATGTTAATGAATAATTGCTATATGTCTCTTCATGTACATGCCATTGTTTCATATCATGTAAACATATCCTTTGTGGTAAATTTTTTTGAGAAAACATATTTTATGTATTTACAAATGAATGAATGAATGTTTTATTATTATTATTATTATTATTATTGTTATTGTTATTATTTATTATTATTATTATTATTTTTTATGTATCTTAATGTCTTTCTTTTCAACTATGCCTATATAGTAGATAGATTGGGTACTGGGAATTGAGAGCGATGTTGGGGGGGTGGGGGGGAGGGGGCCATGAGAGCTTCAACCTTCACATGGTTGACCCTATTCAATAGAGAATAAATTAGGATTTGGATCATCTTAGAGTAAAACACCATCAATCCAACAGAGCAACAACAAAGTCAATGTTGAGCTCCTTGCTGCTTTGTCGAGTGGAGGGAGATTTGCTCCAAGATTAAACTAATCCAATAGTTTATTCTCGAAACTAAGAGGAGTTCATTTAGGTATTCATGCACACTAATATTTTTAATTATTATTTATTCATGCAATTAAATTTAATATTTGGTCAAATTTAATCTAAGTTTGCCTCATTGGTCTCATGAATATGTGTAGGATAACTAGTTTTAGTTCAAATGTTGAAGTGGAACAACTGTCTAAAGAAAATAAATAAAAAATGTAAGGATTTAAGTAACACAACAAAAATTGTTTGATATTTGTGTTGTATGTATTGGTCAAGTGGAAGTTACATAAATTTTTATAAGAAATAACAAATGTTTCCATGAAAAAAATTCATGTAATATTTGTCTTTCTTTGACAATCGTGTTTGTATTTGAGTGAAAGACCATAAAATGTCATTTTTCATGCAGTGCAGTAGGAAAAAATATTACTCTATTAATTGGGCATAAGGCACTAGCATGATTTTTCTGCTATTTTATTAATTATTTATCGCATCTAACTTCTCCTCCTTCCTTTGTTTTGTAGGTACTTTCATTTGCATATCTAGACTTGAAAGATTAACTACAATTGGAGATATATAGCTGGGAAAAAAATCATCAAAGTCGTGATCAACTTTAGCGCACCAAGTGCATGGCTACTAGGTGTGTTATTTAGTTTTGCGTTGCATTTGATTTCAAGTAATTTTTTATTTATACATTGAAAATCTTCCAAGGCCATAGATGTTGAGAAAAATTGGGAAAACATAATTAGGGTTTATTTTATAACGTTTTCTCTTTTTATATTGACAATTATGTGATATAATGTTAGTTCATCATCCTCATTACTATTTTGTGTTCATCATCAAGCCAATGCCAATAAAGAAGACCACAATGCAAACAATAACGCTAGAAATATGCTCCAGGCTAGGGCAAAAACCCCTCCACAGGGGAAAAACCCAAAAAATTATCTTCTTATAGAAGTTCAAGGAAGATTTCTAAGGCCTTTGATCAAGACAACTCACCAAGTTATAGGCTAGCCATCCAAAGAATAATGCTAGTCTTTATAACTCGTTGTGTTGCTCTTCTCTAGCTCGAATTCTGAACAAAGATAACTTTCTTCCCATGCATGCAAGCTTGCCAAACTAAGAATTGATGCACAATCCAAACAAATATACCTTATTTCTTTCCTCACTATCCTTCACCTCTTTCTTGCTTTGAATTTTCCTAAAACTTCTTGAAGAGACCAAATTACTTGTGTGACTCAAATGAGGTCTAATACCTCTCCATTGTTCAGAAATCTAGGGCATTATATGAGTTAGATTCTTCAATTTGATTTCTCTTATCTTGAAATTTACTTGTGAAACTATAGGTTGACTATGTTAGTGTTCCTTTCATTAAACAAATGGCAACATGAAGATCACAAAGACAAGAACACAAGATGTAGGTGACAACCAGGGTAAAACCCATATGAAGGAGAAAACCTAGTCGACTCTTTCTCTATCAGATTAAATCAAGTTGAGACACACTTGACCCTTTGACTAAAGAAATAGCCTTACTCCAACCACTAAACTAGTTCCTCTTGTAATTGTCTTTGCAATCATGGTTCTTGGATCCTTCTATTTCAACTTCAAAATTTTGACCCTCCTTCTGTAATTGTCTCAAACCTCCTACTTCAAAATTTTTGGCCTTCCTGCTTTAGAAATCTTGGCCTTCTTTTTGTAATAGTCTCATCCCTTTCCATAATCATCTCTGCAATAAGGAACTTTAGCCTCCCTGTAATTATTTCTGCAATTCACATTTTCAGCTTCCTCTTTATAATAGTCTACTAAGATTCTCAACTTACTCTCTATTTCTCTATCGTATAATAGTTTCACTTACATATTGAATGAATTATTCACTTCTCTCCTTCAAATGATGAAATAGTAGGCTATTTATACTTATTTTTCATTGTGCATTTGAGCCGAAATGAACCCAATTTGTAGGCTTGATTATCTTCTGTTTGGAGGCCAACTTTGAAGGATGAATGGTAATCCTTTTGGGAGAAGGCACTGATTTGGTGGAGGAGATATTTAGACACAACACACAATTTTATTTTCTTGACCTTAAGGAGCCCATGAAGGGTCTCTTACAAAAATGACTTTGACTTTAACTCAACAAAAATTTGGCTTCACAATGCACAAAAAATGTATTTAAAGGCAAACATTTAAGCAATTAGATTTTAGAGCCCCACCCCTTGCTCATTCAATGTTGTCTTTTCTATAATGGCTATGAAGTTAAAGGACCATTTCTTGTTAACATAATATTTCCATGAACGGTCCATTTTTTAGAGTTGATGATAAAAGTTGAAAGAGATGAAAATTATGTTCATTACCCAAGTATCAACTCGTTGGAAATTTGTGGAACGAGCTATAAGTTGAGAACAACATCCCTTTCAAAATGTTTGATCACATTGCTTACTTATGGAGAGATTCCAAAAGATTTCTTTATTAAGCTTGTAATCAATGCTATAGAAAAAATTCAGAATGAACTTAAAGATGAAACAAAATCTTGGAAAGTTGTAAAGAAATATAGAGATTTAGATGATGACCACATATTTCTTAGATTGTTATCGTGTGGAATTCCTTTGCATGAATGAATTATTATTGGATTGACCAAACCACCCTTGGGGTACCATGAATGAAATGTGAAATAGGTATATGGAATAAGCTCATGCCCCTAAAGGCAATACATGGGAAAAGCTATGGATAGCTATAGACATAGAGCCTATTAGAGTTTACACAAAACCAGGCCATTACTTAGTCCCTTGATGTTGATAGGAAAGAGAGAGGAAAAGCATATAATACCACCAGTTAGCAAAATATTCCCATGGTAATGGTAAAATACCATAATAATTAAATATAAGGTTAGTCTATATGTTGCGTTCCTAGTACCTGTACATGTTGCATTTCACATGGTATTCAAACATTTATGATCATTCAATGTCCAAGACTTGTATCCATTTCACTTGAATGAATCAAATTAATTATGTGAAGTCATTTCTGGCCCTGTTTGATCCTTGCGAACTCAATCATAAAATACAAACTTCTAGGGACCTCTTGATTAACTCAGAGTTCTATTGAAGTGTTTATTCTCTAATTTCCATTATTGGCATAATGTTTATCTGTGATTAGTCATAGTTCACATTTACAGTATGGTTCAAACTTATTTTTGTATCTTGCTTTCATGTCCTATAGCTTATGAATAATATGGTTCACCCTAATGATTTGAGGCTCGCACTTTGTAGCTCTATTTCTAAGGTTCACTCTCTAAGGTTTGTGATCACCTCACAATTATCCTGCAATATATATATATATATATATATATATATACCATGATATTGCATTCTCTATGGCAAGCTCTTCTGGGAGGTCAAAGTCTTCCTCTTTATATAGTCTTCCAAGGGCTTGACTAGGCCTCTCCAGGCTGAATTCATATTTGTTGGCCGAGATGTCACTTTGTCCACCAAGAACAATTTGAATAAGAGGGCTGAATTGAATGCCTAAAGTCACTGTCAAGGAGGGTTGAACTTACCACTATAACAACCAACTAACTTCCTAGAAAATGTACTTGGTCAAATTTAGAAGTGATCACAAAAGGGAGAGCGAAGCTCTTTGCAATTCTTGGCTAGAGTATCAACAAAAACAAATATATAAGCAATCCAAGTCATTGAATCAACGAACCCTTGAGGAGAACCAAACTGCAACCAATATAACCTTCTTAAGCTTCTTCATAGTTGTAGATATACCCTGTAATAGAAGACCTAAATATTTACAATTGCAGACCAAATTTGATGAGCTTGATGGTAGTCAAAATGATGCCAACGACCCCCCTTAAGCACAATTGATGAGTATCCTAGTTAATGAGTCTTGGAAATTTTCAACCATATTAGGTACTAATATACAACATAAATAAAATATAATGTTAAGTAAGGAGGAAAAATCTAGTGGGAATAACCTCCCCACTCAAAATAAGAGTGCTTCTATCAAAAAGTTCAACTACTAAGAACCTGTGTCCTTTAGTCCTAAGAGCTCCCACAAAGATGTCAATCTTTTTTGCATGAAAATATTGGTGAAAATGTCTATATAATACTCAAAAGAATGGAAATACTTCATATCAATTACTCATTTATTTATCTAATCTCTAATGTAGTGCAAGTGAACTTTAATGTGCTTGATTTGTTGTCTCTAAACTTGGTCTCTATAAAACTTGAGTGTATTTTGGTTAACGCATCATATCACTATAGGAAGTTGAACTTGTACACTAATATCTACCTAAATGTCTTAGAAGCAATGACTTGAATAAAAAATTTCATTACACCTCTATAGTCTTGTTGGAAATAATACTGAGAGGGGGGGATGAATCAGTATTATCAGATCTAAAATTTTATTTCCCAAACAGATTTATATACGCTATTTCAGTGAAGTGAACTAGCATGTACACACGACTGTACTTAAAGCAACCGGCATATATGCAGAGAACTTTTGATTTAGACAATTTATCATGTATGGAGCTTAAACTAGTATATCAGAGATTTATTAGACAGTGCAGTAAAATAAGAATAAAGCATCACACATAAGCAACACACATGAACACAAAGATATAAGGTGGAAACCCAATGTGGATAAAAACCACCTGCTACTGTCATCTCTGTCTTCTTTTAATAATAAGAAAATCTGTTTACAATCTTGTACTGGTGCAGACTCATACTAGTACGCAGGCACCCACCTGCAGAAGGCTGCAACCTTCTCTCATTCTCCAACTACTACTGGAAGGGAGCTACAACCCCCTAGCTCTTGTACTAGCCAATATGTTTACTAGTACGTAGGTGCCAACCTACAAAAAACTCCACTCTTCCACTAGGGACCACGTTTCATGAATTTTTAGACTAGATGCTCCTGGAACATAACACCACAATCTGAAGGCCATGTTTCATCCAATTTTCATACTTGACCCATCAACAACATTGAAACTCAGAAAATCATAACTGCAATACAACCATCAAATACATCTGTATCAAGCAATTGTTAAAACTGAATCACCACTTTTTGAACCAACCATAACTGAATCAATCGATCACTTGACAACCCATCATCACTGTAGCAAATCACAATCAATCAATCTGATCATTCAAAACACTGTCACCAGAATACAGTCACTAGAACCCAAACCAGAACCTATAACTCTGCAACAACAAATAGAAACAACTGAAACTTTAAACACCATACTTCATATGGTATACGCTACTTCCATGTGTTGAACCAGCGTGTATACACATTTTTACTAAAAGGAACCATCGTACAGATTTGCAAATTCAAATTTATGATGTATACACTACTTTGATATGCTAAACCAACGTGTATACACTCTTTTGCTAAAGCAAACCTGCGTACAGATCTGTAAATGCTAACTCAAAACATCACAACTATTCCAGACTTCAGTCATACCTAGATCATCATATTTACAAAATAAAACACGCGTCAGTATTCATATCTAGACTGTTCAAGATCAAACTGCATAATCATAATACTTTTAAGCCTTTATGATCTCGATCCATCAACCTTCATCAGCCATATAGGTGCCTCCTTAGATCAGATCAAGAAAACCATCACAATCTCATTAACCTGCATATATGATCCAACAACTCATAAGATATTCAAAATACTTGCCCTCCTGGTCTAATGATCTTCTCCTCCTTATATATTTTTAGGCCTTTCTCAATACCGTGGACCAAAACTACTTAGGACCAATACCTTGGACCAAATACCTCAGACCAATTACCTTGGGTCAAATACCTTGGACCAAAAACTTTGTTTTTCCATGATATACACACTTTTCTTTCTGTGAAGGTGCGTGTGTACGTATACACTCCTTTTGTTTAGTAAACCTACGTGTATATGCAGCTTGGACAAGGTGAACCTGCGTATGCCTTTCTTTCTTCATTCTTTGTAGTTTTATATGTAATTCTTTGACTTGTTGCACTGTGAGCTTTCATTTGAGTGAGTTTCCATTAAGGACAACACTTGTATCATAATGCCAACAATCTCTCCCTTTGGACTTGATGGCAACAACAACACCAAGTCACTCTGCCCCTTTGACATCAAAGGCAAAGGGTGGACCAAGATATTTTCTCCCTTTGAAATACATTATGCTGTTCATGCTCCCCCTGAGTACATGCTGAATTCTTTGATTGAGCTCCCCTTTTGTACATGCTGAGATGCACTGAAACCATCAATGCTCCCCCTGAGCACAAGTAGAGTTTGCAAAAATATTTTCTAAAAGAATAACATGACTCTATAACTCAACTATGTGAGGATGACCTTCCTATCACCAATGACTCATACATACATCCATCTCCCAATCAAATGGGGATATACCAAATTTGACTGATCCACCCAACCAAGTGGGGATATACATGACAGAAACAATAAATATTACATCATCCATCCCATGTAAAGTCGGGATACAAATTCCATCATTTGCCCAAGAAGACTCATTCAAATGTATGAGAAGACATATCACACCCTAAACTTTTACATGACTTAAGTAACAAATGGTATAAATATCTGAAACCATAGCTAGACTCAGCAACCATAATGCCAACAATGCTAAATGTACGTGAAGGCCAATGATCCCCCTGAACCTGTGCTACATGTGCAGTGTCAATAGGTCAATGATCAAGGCATCTTTGTCAGTGAGATAAAAATTAATGAACAAAGCATATCGATAGACATTAATCATCAATATCAGTCAGAGCAATCATATCAGAGCCTGCCCCAGTTTTTCTTGTCTGGAAAATATATACGCTCCTTGACCCATAGAAATTCGTGTGTGTACGCAACTATACTTCATGAAACACGCGTATAATAACCTTTCTTTCAAAATTTGGATTTAACAGCAGGATGATGCAACAACTATTCTTGTCTTTTGTCCGAGGTATTCAGATGTCTCTCTAGGCAGTGATTTAGTGAATATATCAACAACCTGTTCTTTGGAGGGAGCATACTCCAATTTGACCTTTTGTTCAAGCACTTGTTCACGTAGAAAATGGTATTTTATGGGTATGTGCTTGGTCTTGGAGTGCATGACTGGATTCTTTGAAATACTGGTGGCACTTGTATTATCACATAAAATGGAGATGGGTGGAGTACATGTGATCTGAATGTTTTGCAAGGTTTGCATCATCCAAAGTAGTTGTGTGCAACAAGATGCAAGAACCACATATTCTGCTTCAGCTGTAGATAACGCAATTGAACTTTGTTTCTTGCTTAACCAAGACACTAACCTGGAACCCATATAGAATGCACCACCACTAGTGCTTTTTCTGTCATCAACACTTCTTGCCCAATCTGCATCTGTATATGCATGAAGAATAAGATCTGTATCTCTAGGATACCACAGACCAAAGTTCTGAGCCTTGAAGATATTTGAAAATTCTTTTGACTGCCTGAAGGTGTGATTCCTTTGGATTTGCTTGGAATCTTCCAACTATTCCTACTGCATGCATGATGTCAGGTTGGGTACCTGTTAGATAAAGCAGACTGCCAATCATGGATCTGTAAGTTGGTTGATGTACTGCTGCTGATTCATCATTTGAGCTGAGATGCATCCTGTTACCATTGGGGTACATACATGTTTAGAATCTTCTATGCTGTACCTTTTCAAAATCTGTTTGAGATATTTGGTTTGTGAAAGAAAAATGCCATCTTTATTTTGTTGAACTTGTAGACCAAGAAAATAGGTAAGTTCACCAAGCAAGGACATTTCAAATTCTTGCTACATTACTGAAGCAAAATTCTGACTCATGGATTCTTCATTGCTACCAAAAATGATATCATCAACATAAGCAACAATAATTAGCAATTTATCAGTTTCAATCTTCGTATATAGATTGCTATCTACTAATCCTTTTGAAAAACCTTGTTGATGTAGATATTTGTCAAGGCAGTAATACCAGGCCCTTGGAGCCTGTTTCAGACCATAGAGAGCCTTTTTGAGTCTGCATACAAGTTTTGCATCATTTCCAAGAATAAATCCTTTTGGTTGTTTAATATAAACTTCTTCTTCTAAATCTCCATCAAGGAAAACAAATTTTACATCCATTTGGTGTACTTTGAATTTTTGAAAGCTAGAAAGAGCAAGAAACGTCCTTATGGATTCAAGTCTAGCAACAAGTACAAAAGTTTCTTCAAAATCTATACCTTCTTGTTGAGCATACCCTTTACAAACAAGTCTGGCCTTGTTTCTAATGACTTCTTCATTTTCATTTAGCTTGTTTTTGAATATCCATTTAGTTCCTATAATATTTTTATCATGAGGTCTAGGAACTAATTCCCAAGTATTATTCTTTTCAATTTTCTCAAGTTCTTCATTCATGGCCTTGACCCAACATTCATCTTTGCATGATTCATTTACATTTTGAGGTTTGGTGGAGGATAGTAATGCTAGATAGCTTGAGGTCTCTGTAATAGTTCTTCTTGTCTATACACCTGTCTCTTTTTCCCGTAAAATTTGAGTTTATGGATGATTTTTCTTAACATACCTGGACAAAGTCTTTTCTTCTATCGTTATCTCTTCCTCTGGTGCTTCATTGGTTTCTTCTTCAATATCATTGTGATTTGATGTGGGAAAATAATCCCCATCTTCTTCATTGTTATAGTCTTTTGTTTTTATCTGTTTTGGATTTTTGCATGCTTCATCAACTACAACATCAATACTTTCAACAATTTTCCCAAGTCTTTTATTATAACATTTATATCCTATACTTCGGGAAGAGTAACCAAGAAGAATACCTTCTTCTGCTCTGGGCTCAAACTTACCAAGTTTTTCATCAGTCCTTTTGATATAACATTTACTTCCAAAAACTTTAAAGTATTTTATAGTAGGAGTCTTACCATACCAAAGTTCATGTGGAGTTAGAGTGCTATTACCCGAACATTTGCTTGGTTGAGAATAGTTACGGCAGCGAATGCAACTTCACCCTAGAAGGTTGCACGAGTTCTAGATTCATCTAGTATAGCTCGAGCCATTTGTTGAATAGTTATGTTCATTCTTTCTACCACTCCATTTTGCTAAGGAGTCCTTATAGTGGAGAATTGCATTTTTATTCCATGTTGTTCACAAAAGTCAAAGAATTCATCCAAGGTAAATTCCCCTCCTCGATTAGATCTGAGGCATTTGATTTTTCAATCTGATTCATTTTCAACCAAAGCTTTGAAGGATTGGAACTTTTCGAATGCTTCATCTTTATGCTTTAGAAGACCTATCTAACACATTCTGGAAAAATCATTAATGAACAAAATAAAGTATTCTTCTCCACGAGGTGACTTTTTCCTTGATGGTCCACATAAATCAGTATGGACAAGTTCAAGAGGCTTACTAGCTGACCCTTCTTTTTCCATGAAGTGAGCTCTGGTTTGCTTATCGATTTGACATGGTTTTCATATTGTATTTTTAGGGATGTTGATATCTGGAAGATCACGAACAACCTTGAATCTGCATGATTTTGTTATTTGAGAAAAGCTTAGATGTCCTAATCTTCTATGCCACATCCAGTTTTCATCATTTTTGCTTAGATAGATTGTTGTTGTCCTCCCTTGAGTATGTATAAGTTGTTTGGAGTTCTTGTACCTTTGATCACGATCTCTCCTATATCAAGCTCACGAACAACACATCCGTTTGAACAAAACACCACTTCATTTCCTTAATCACACATTTGACTAACACTTAACAGGTTATGCTTTAAACCGTCTACATACATAACATTTCCAGCTTTAACCTTTTCTTTCAAGAAAACAAAGCCTTTACCTTTTATGACAACATGAGTGTCATTTCCAAATGAGACATTCTTTTCCTTTTCTAAGGCATTATATGATTGAAGTTTATCTTTGTCACCTGTCATGTGTTTTGAGCATTCATTGTTGATGTACCACTGTTTTTCTTGTCTTTCTGCATACAAGGCTATACCACATCTTTCCGTTTGAGATTCTTTCCTTCTCTATATCTTGGGATTTAATGGAGTTTGCTCCTTTTGATATGTTTGCCGAAATTTTCTCCTGCATTCAAATTCTTCATGACCAAAATTGTTACAGATTGAGCATTCTATTTCATTTTCAAGAAGAGAAATTATTATAGGAACTTTTCTTGATCCCTGTTACATTCCTTTGATTTGGTGCTTCTCTAGTCATGATGGTTTTGTAAGAAACACATTGAGCAACTTTGTGTCCAAAATTATGACATGAAAAACATTGCCCATTAAAGAAGTTCCTACGACTATCGAATCTATTCACATGGTGATTGTAGTTTCTATTGATATTCATCCTTGGAGCAAATTGAGTGTGATTTACCTGAGGTTGTTTGTGGATTCTATTCATCCTTGGAGTAAATTGAGTTTGATTTACTTGGTGAACTTCTTTATGCCTTTGCTGACGATTGTCATTCTGTTCACTGGTCTTTGCTGCATTGAGATAGCTTTTGGTGGAGGTTGACGACTTCTGTGGTTGAGATGCTTCTTCAATATATCCAAGACCTGTCTTTATCAGAGGAGAACACTGAACTTTGATAATTTCATTTAAAGTTTATGATCCTTTAGCAAATATAAGATTGAGAGATTTCGTTTTCTCAAGATCCTTTCTTAGACCCACAATTTCACATTGTAGTTTTTCATTGTGCTTTTCTTTTTCAACAAGTTGGTATGTTAAGTTATCTATAATCATATTCTTTTCTTCTAAACAGATTTTGAGTTTAGATATTTCTTCATGAAGGTCTTCCTATCCCAAAAATTATCATCATCATAAGCCATGAGAAGTCCGTAATCTTGTCCAGTTTCATCTTCATCACTATTAGATAAACCATCACTATCTCCATGAGTATAGTAACTCCTTTTATTCACAACTTGTTTTCTATTCCCTTTTGCATATTCCTTTCCTTTTTCAGTTTTATCTTTATGAGGACATTTGGCAGCATAATGATCGACTCTGCCACAATAAAAGAATTTGAAGGGTAACTTACCTCTAAACCTTCCAGAACCCTGTTGAAGCTTTTTCACAAAGTTTACCTCATCTTCTTCTTCTGAAATATGTCCTAATTCATTTTGTTCTTCCTTTCCTTTTGCTGAAGCTTTGAATGTGGCTTCTCTCCTATTTGATGGTCCTGTTTTTCTCATCTCAAAGGCAGTTAAGATTCTGTGAAGCTGCGTCAGAGTGATATTTTGCAGATCCTGTTTTTCTTTTATGGCAGACACTTTAGATTCAAATTTAGCAGACAAGGATCTCAAAACTTTCTCAACTAAGGTAACTTCCTTAATTTCTTCACCCAGATTCTTCATACAATTGACAACCTCATCTATACATAGGAAGTAACTAGTTGTGCTTTCATCACTATGCATCTTAAGAGTTTCATACTGAATTCCGAAAGTTTGAAGCTTAGCACGTTTTACCTGAGACTCTCCTTCGTAGCTCAAAACAATTTTGTCCCATATTTCTTTAGCTGATTTGAGTTGCATGACTTTGACAAACACTGATTGTGACTAACTTCCCAATAAAGTATTGACAACTCTGGCATTGGTTTCATATTGCTTTTTACTTGCCGTAAATGTAGGAATTGTTGTTGGAAATGTATATCCTCCTTCCACAATTTCCCAGACATCCGTTCCAAGTGATTGTAAATAGGCTGTGGTTCTTATTTTCCAATAAACAATTTTTCTCCCATAAAATATTGGCGGTCTGATGGATCCCACGCTTTCTTGATTACTCATGATGATGGATCTCTCTTCAAGCGATCAAGCTTCTTCTAAAGGACCTGTTATGATACCAATTGTTGGAAATAATACTGATAGGGGGGTGAATTAGTATTATCAGATCTTAAATCTTGTTTCGCAAACAGATTTATATACTCTACTTCAGTGAAGTGAACTAGCATGTACACATGAATGTACTTAAAGCAACCAACGTATATGCAGAGAACTTTTGATTTAGACAATTTATCATGTATTGAGCTTAAAGCAGTATATCAGAGACTTATTAGACAGTGTAGTAAAAGCAGAATAAAGCATCACACATAAGCAACACACATGAACACCAAGATATAAGGTGGATACCCAATGTGGGTAAAAACCACCTACTGTTGTCGTCTCTGTCTTCTTTTAATAATAAGAAAATCTGTTTACAATCTTGTACTGGTGTAGACTCATACCAGTATGCAGGCACCCACCTACATAAGGCTACAACCTTCTCTTATTCTCCAGCTACTACTGGAAGGGAGCTACAACCCCCTAGCTCTTGTACTAGCCAATATGTTTACTAGTACATAGGTGCCAGCCTATAGAAAACTCCACTCTTCCACCAGGGACCACGTTTCATGAATTTTCAGACTGGATACTCCTGGAACATAACACCACAATCTGAAGGCCATGTTTCATCCAATTTTCATACTTGACCCATCAACAACATTGAAACTCAGAAAATCATAACTGTAACACAACCATCAAATACATCTGTATCAACTAATCATTGAAACTCAATCATCACTTTCTGAATCAACCACAACCGAATCAATCAATCACTTGACAACCCATCATCACTGTACCAAATCACAATCAATCGATCTAATCATTCAGAACACTATCACCAGAATACAATCACCAAAACCCAAACTAGAACCTAGAACTCTGCAACAACAAACAGAAACAACTGAAACTTTAAACATCATACTTCATAAGGTATATGCTACTTCCATGTGTCGAACCAGCGTGTATACACACTTTTACCAAAAGGAACCAGCATACAGATCTGCAAATTCAATTTATGATCTATACACTACTTTGATATGCTGAACCAATGTGTATACTCCCTTTTGCTAAAGCAAACCTGCGTACAGATCTGTAAATGCTAATTCAAAACATCACAACTATTCTAGACTTCAGTCATACCCAGATCATCATATTTATAGAATAAAACAAGCGTCAGTATCTAGATCTAAACTGTTCAGGATCAAACCACATAATGATAATACTTTTAAGCCTTTATGATCCCAACCCATCAACCTTCATTAGCCATATAGGTGCCTCCTTAGATCAAATCAAGCAAACCATCAGAAGCTCATTAACATGCATATATGATCCAACACCTCATAAGATATTCAAAATACTTGCCCTCCTAGCCTAATGATCTTCTCCTCCTTATATATTTTTAGGCCTTTCTCAATACCAGTGACCAAAACTACTTAGGACCAATACCTTGGACTAAATAGCTTGAACCAATTACCTTGGGTCAAATACCTTGGACCAAAAACTTTTTTTTTCCAAGATATACGCGTTTTTCCTTCTATGAAGGTGTGTGTGTACATATATGCTCCTTTTGTTCAGTAAACCTGCATGTATATGCAGCTTGGACAAGGTGAACCTACGTATGCCTCTCTTTCTTCATTCTTTGTAGTCTGATCTATAATTCTTTGACCTATTGCACTGTGAGCTTTCTTCTAAGTGAGTTGCCATCAAGGACAACACCTGTATCATAATGCCAACAAGTCTTCCTCTACTAATGAAAGATAATTAGTTGTATGCTTCTTCCTTGACCAACACATGGGATTGAACCAAGGTAGAGAACATATCTTAATGTGGATTTGCAATATGTTCAATTACTATAGCCAAAGACTTCTAGGTTTGAAAGGTTTTTCTTTGAGAAAATTGTGAGCACAAAATCATACCTTTCGAACCTTTTCCTTGGGCCAAGAACAAATTTGAAAAGCTTCTAGTTCTGGTGTAAAATCACTGTTAAGGAAGGTTATTTAGAGAAATTTTGTCAACCATTTGTGGTGGATTTAAGAACCCTTGGAATCTTAATTGAATTACCCTCATACACTTAATAAAATTTAAATCTAATTTTTTAAATCATTTTGAGCAATGTCTTTCTCATTTTTTGGAGTGATTTTATTGTTGATTTGTGGTACGGGTATGTCTTCTTTTACGTCACATTGCTACATATTTTTCTCAAAGGCAAGCTTCTAGTGGTTGATTTCTTGTGTTCTTGGTAGGATTTGATACTAACTTGATCTCTTCCTAGTTTAGGATTTCATTTGCATAATTATCTAAATTTGACTGTTAAAACGATTAGATCTAAAGAATTTCATTGCATATCCGAAGCACTCAAAATTGTCACATAGTAACCACAAGGATCATAACAGGTATCTAAGCCTTTGTTTCTTGCCTCTTTGGCAACTGATCTTTGGAATAGTGGTACCTTTGAGATCTAAAGCATCCTTAGAGCTGATTTTTCTGCATTTTTGGCCTGAGAAATAGCAGATTTGTATTGGTTATCATTTTGGATTTGTTCTTGCTCCTGTAGTGGTTGATCTTAAATGAATATGAGCCGATACACACTGAAATTGGCCACAACAAACCTATTTCATCTTGACAATAATATCTTGCATCTTTTGAAGTTGGTTTATTTGCATTTTTGTGGTATCTTGAATAAAAAATTGTGATTTTTGTCAACGCTGATGTTTTGTTCCCTTGTTAGGTTATCTCTGTCCACTTTCTTAAATAATTTCATTTCATGATTGCACTCCTTTGCATAGTTTCTTTTCTCTTATGCGGTAATTTGCAGCCTTTTGTGTTGTACTTCAGTCACCTAAAATCTCTATTAGCAATCTCATTTGTCTTTTAGTTAATTGTGACAATATTATTTGAGTGACACTTGTTTCCAGTCTCTATATATCATAAAGTGAACATTCTAGTAATAGTATAATTAGAGGCACTAGATATTTTCATTGTCTTTATCATTGTTTCATTAAGAATTATAAAATTGCTTCATTGATTTGATATTGGAATCTTGTAGCCTTATGTTCTAAATTGGATATTTCAACAAAAATTGGTTATAAGTGGTTTACATTGAAGCATATTATCATTATCTCATCTCTTTGAAGCTATCTAACTTGGTCATCATATCTCATTTGCATCATCATCTTGCATTTGACTGTTATAACTGGAATTGTGGGCTCACTTTGTAATTGTAAGCTTATTATACTTTGTAAACAATAATTACTTGCAAGTCATTCTTAAATTGTATAAGTCATATTTCTAGTTGCCTTGATCTATCTTACTAACTTTCCTTGCAACACTGCTTATCTAGTAACTTGAAATTTTCATATTTCGCAAGTGGTATAATCTATATTGAGCATTGTTCATTAGGAATTGGTCCTTACTTGATAATATTGATAATTCCTAATTGATCTCAACTACTTCATCATGTTAAGATTCATTATGCTCATTTAATAATCACACTTGGTAATTTATCTCAATTCAAGTTTCCTAGAGAGGTAGTGATCTTGCCGTTAATCTCCTAGGACCTATTGTTCCAACAAGTTTTCATTTTCATCATCATGCCAAGATATTATATATATAATATATATATATTTAAAAATGCAAACCTCGGTCGGAGTACTTGTTGGATATTCGACAGATAGAAGCATCGGTAGTTTAACACTCCCATCGGAGAGAACTCTCACCCATTAGGTATCCAACGCATTGCCGCCGATGTGTGAGCATCGAAGAAATAACACTCTTATTGCACAATTTACCTATATCGTCGATTACTCGATGCTTAAATGTCATTTTTACCCATTGAACAAAATGACCTATGTGTCGAATATCTGACTTCGGACTAGCACAAGACCTATCGTATATTTGACGTTCAGTCCGTTGGATGTCTGGCAATTTTTAGCATCACAAAATCGATTTCTCAACGTCGGTTTTTTAATAACCATTTTGGCCTTTTTATGTGTTGGATAATCGACATCTTTGCCGTCGAATATCTGACAGTTACTAAACTTTCGATTATTCGATATAATTTCAGTGACGATTTGATGAGAAACGATGTGTCAGATAACTGACGCCAATAAGTCACATATCCAACTAATAACCATTAGGTTTTGTCCCCATTTGTACTAGTGATTGGAAGAGATTATTTTTGAGAGTGGAAACATAAAAAATCTAAGAGAAGATGCGTATCTCAAGTAGATAGTGATTATTCATTATTTAAATGGTTTGTCTATCACATATGAATATGGATTAATTGTAAAGGAGAAGCTGATGGTTGATTTAGAGAAGTTGAAACAATCAAAGGAAATGAAGTTCGATGATATAACTAATTTTATTGTAGAGGAAATTAGCAAATGGATAATTACTTTTTCTGATGTTATCGAAGAGTACTTTGCCTCGGTTTTGCAATTGGAACAAAAAGATAAATAATTTGACGAGGAGATATACAATGAACGTGTTAAGCAGGACATTACCATTGCTCTAATGAAAGAATTCATCAAAGCTAAAGTGAAGGAATTCATTGCAGGAAGCCTGATTGCAAGAGATAGTTGAGAGCTAAAGAATATTGGACTCTTCTTTTGCATATTGTAAGTGTTTTAACGCATTGGAACATTTGTTTTTTCCGTCAAAGTATTTTAATATTTAGATCTTATGTATGTGTTATGATGGAATATTCTAATTCCTTGATGCAGTTCCTTATTGTCTGTTGTAGATGACTTTTGGAGATTGCAGTTGATGGGATTGTAATAACAAATATCATCACGACACCTTTGCAATTAAACCATTGACATTTTCATAAGTGCTTAATGTAACAGAGCCTATTCCATGGACCATGGCTTTGTGATCATAACTTATTTGAATTCTGATTATTGTTTTTTCTATGTTTTCTAATTATGTAAACAATTGTAAGATAGCATTTGACATGGGATGTTGTATGGACCTAAGTCCTCAAATGTTATACAGAAAAAAAAATTGAACAACTATTTACTAGTATTTGCTTTGCACTTTTATATATTATCCAGTGTTCTATAATGAACAAGAATTTGCTTATAGACATATACAATTTGTTTGCTTAAAGTAAATAAGTTTTAAAAAAGACCTACTGAACATAAAAACCTGTTTTATTGTGGGAAGCTTTTTGTTGTGCGAAACCCATATTGAAGCTTATGTTGCAATCCATAAAAGTTACAGTAATCAATTGTAAATGAGTATTTGTTAAATGTTACCTGATACAAAACTAGTTGTGCGGAAGTGGTCGTGTGTCTGCGGAGCCTTTGCAAGGAAAAAATGCTTTAGAAACTTGTTTCACTGTGAGCTTTATTAATTAAATGACATTATTTTATAATAAATTTTACCAATTGCAAAAATAAATAAATAATAATAATGTTATAGATGAAGTTTTGCTGGTAATTGTAATCAATGCGGGAGGTGTATAATACACATGGAAAAGAGGCAGAATTGCAAATTTGTGTTACGTAGAAGTGAAAGAAAGGAGAAGAACAATAAATATAAACAACAAAACACTTTCATCGTGTGGTGTGCAATTTTTCCATTTTCATAGACGGTATAATAACATTAATGGTTCAATACCCATTTGTTGAAATGGACAGATTGAAATGTAACTAGAAACATAAATGTTATTACCTCTACACTAACATTGATATAGTAGTGGACATGATTGTTGACAACTCTTAAGATAACTGTCATTATTACAAAAAGATTCACATTTAATTTGTTTCGTACATGAAATAACTGTTTTTCGAATTTCAAGATTTGTTTTTTAACCTATTTGTGCTATTTCTCAGTAACGTCTGCTTCGGTTTTTTTAATTGCTATTTATTTCATAAAACAAATTTCACATGCAGAATAGTAACATGTATTGGAAACAGAAAAGAGGAAGAGAATTTAGCATTATCAACAATTACTCTAGTAGCAAAAAATATTACATTTTGACAATTGTAATCTGATTTAAAAACAAATTGTGCTTGATTGTATAAAAATCGTGTCATATTTTATTATTATTTTCTGGTCAGAATTGTGTTGGGTTTATATTATGCAGATTATTTATGCTATTTCTCGTAAATGCAGATTTTTCTATATTGATTTGCTACATATTGGAAATGTCCTGTAGAAGGGATTTCACAGACAGAGTAGTAACAAGTGGTGCTTGTTTAGCATATCGTTGATCTATACCTATAGTGCATTCAAAGAATTGTTGATTGACAAAAAAAAATCAAAGTCTACTATAGAAATTCCTTCAAGGGGAAGGAAAGAAGCTATTTGCATTGATACTATTAACTCACTTGTGTTTATCGATCAAAGCTTTTAGTGGTTGACTATGTATGAGCGATATGTGAATCTGTGTATGCAGGAGAAGAACAACAATAAGATCTGGTCTACCATAATAGTGAATGATGCATGTGTTCCAAAGGTATTTGATTTCAATGGTTTCGTTTATTTATGCGCATATAAGTTTGATTTGAAGACAAAAACAATTAGACTATCAACCAAAGATACTAGTATTTCTTTGAGTTCATAGACATTTAGGTGGATATTGAAGCTACCAGTTCCGAATATGCAGTTAGATTTGTCAAATGCAAACAATTTTCTAGTATCACAAGAAAATGGCTTGAAAATATTACAGGAGTTCACTTTGCCAAATTTTGAGGTTCCTTCTGATATTTCCTCTCTAGATATCACTTTATTTAGAGAACCATTCAGAGAGTTTTGTTGATTGTATGCACATTTAACGGGCCTATAAATTACTTCCACAGTGCCAAGTTCCATTCTCTATGTGCTCTATTACTCATATAAAAAAAATTGTGTATATGACTGGGTTGATCTTATTTCAAATTAGTTGTGTGTTTCAGTTAGTAAATTTTTAAAAGAGAAATAGGTTTTTCATGATGGTGTATATAATAACAACCCTTGTTTCGAGTTACACTTTTGATGAGTCACCACATAATCCTAATTTTAGTGTTGAAAAAGAATCGATGCAGTTCTTCTATCCCATGTTGTGGAAGCAACAAGCTATTTCAAATTTTCATCTAATTCAAGATATTTGTGTAAAACAAGTTATTTTCATGATAATTGGATGGTAGCCCCATCAAATATCTAGCGAAGCACGAGTTTTCTTTTGGGGGAAAGGGATACATGAAGAAAGATCAAGTAATACGGTTACTCGAGTTTATGGGTTTCAAGGTAAACCACTATTGCTTCCAAAAATTGTTATGGAGAGGTACTTTGTTGCCAAAGTCCGCAGACAATATTACGATTGGTAGTTAAATTTGAACACAAAAAGAAGCAGTTTATTTCTTTTCCATTTACCATTGGTCAAGTAACCATGAACAATTGAAGTAATCTTGCAGAGTTTGTGAGGTATTTTCATTTTTTTAATTTAAAAGAAGCCGAAGGCTCACGAGATGTTAATCCAAAATGTATATTTGTTAGACATCTAGGTATGATCAAATGTGAGAGCTTGTTGAGAAAGGTTGCAAGTGAAAGTGAAAAGAGTCACAATATTGTAAGCAATAATGAAGAAGGAGTAATGACTATTAGAGAAATTTCTGAAGAAGAAAGTATTAGCAGTGAAACAAGGCGTAAACAAAGAAGCAGAAGAGTTGCACAATCTTTTGTTTGCATATTTGAAACTGCTTTGTCTTAATCTTCAAGTGAAATAAAATGAAAAGATACTGAAGCTGCAAAACTGATTCACGGTCAGTTATCAACTCACGGAGATGACAAGAATCCTCAATTAGCAAAACGTAAAGTTCCTCTACAAACAAGAATCATAAAAGAATCTATCAATGAGGAGATTGAAACTCCACTGCCTCATTGGGTAAGTAATGCTTTGAAGAAAAATAGAAAATAACGAAGTAAATTGCCAAAGAATTTTCTATTTTCGATGATTAGTTTGTCACTTTTCAACAAGCAAACTATAACAAAGAGTAAAATATTGAAAATTGAAAAAGTAAGGATGCATGGTAAAAAAGTTATTGAGATTGCAGAAACGAATCTTCATATATATGGAATTGAAGTCACAAATGTTTTGACATTGCATGAAGCTACCGTGAATGTACTTGCAATGTCTATTGAGGAACGAAACACAGAGAACCTGGTATTGAAAGCAACAATAGAGATGATGGAAAATGATTTAAATCCAGGTCCTTTGTTAATGACTCCAATTGGAATACAAACTCAACAATCCCCAATTCCTACTACTGACACATCTCATGGATATATTGGAGCACTGAAACTGATTAATGCAGTAAAATGTCATATAGTCAGTAATATATTCCAGATATTATAAATCATTGAACATGCATGGTAGATGATTTCTATTTTTCTTAGGTTATCACAACAAATCAACTCATTTGTCGATTTGCCCACAAATAATTTTACTGAAGACAAGCATTTCGTTAAAAATGACTTACTTGATTTTGGTCAAAATCTTGAATTACTGTCTAGTTTGGACAAGAAAAGCAAAGAACTGCCAAATGCTAACCAAATGAGGCAAATAAAAGTTGGATGAACCAAAAAAATCAGTACACTGGAAACATTATTTCTTAATGTAAGAGAATAGAGAATAGAAGAAGTGATGTGTTTTTAAAGGCCATGAAAATTGTTAAAGATATAGACGATCTATGCATTATATGAAATTCTGAATTCATTACAAAAGATATGGTAACATTTGAACTCGACAAGAGAAAACAATCATTGGTAGAGCAGTTTGATGTTATAAATGATTTTTCTCCAGAAGAAATCGACAAATGGGTAGTTGAATTTGTCATTATTAATGATAGGAAATTTGTGTTAACCACTCATTTACAAGAGGAGGCAATGGAAAATGGAAAGTAATTATTTGATTAACATGCGTGGCTAGATATTATAATGGGACCAATGAAAGAATTTAGTCAGGCTAAGTTGAAGACATTGGTTCAAGAGGCCATGCATTTGGGAGGTAGATGATAGTCAAAGAATTAGCCTATATGCTTTCACAAATTGTAAGTGTCCTTAAATATTTGCATATTTGTTTTCTATTTACTAGTATTCAATCACCATGATTTGTTAATTTTACTAATATTACATAGTCTACTTGTTGAATGCAGTTGCTTGTTTTTTTTGCAATTCCTAGATTCTATATGGTATTAATGTTTACGAAGGACTAGGTATAAGTGGGAGAATGATGAATATGATTATGTTTGTTGTGTAGATATTTTACTGTATAGAGTACGAACTATGTATGGGAAAGAAGTAGAGCAAGCGTGTCTAGATATAGTGTGTGTGGAATGATGGGACCAGCCCACACTTCGGTGTACAACCCTTATTAATGTATGTTTGGCATTCGATTAACAATAAGTAATTGGTAGGATTGCATAATTATTTGGTTTATGATTAATCATTAATCAAACACTTAATTAACGGATATTTTCCGACGGTGGCTAGAATATTTATGGCAATGCTTTAATGAGGTAGCTGAGCTGTACTTACCTCGATCCTCGTTTCCCGCTTGTTCAACTTGGCAAAACCCTTGGCATTTAGTATTCAGTCATTCTGGTTTTTCGCTCTGCATGGTGAATACAGTGAGGGTTTGTTCTGGAAATGGTTTTCTCTGTTGTATGCGAGTGGAAATGAGCCACAGGCACTTCCTGCGTCAGTTATGTTGTGCCATTCGTTAGTGTGGCTTTATCGCTCATTCTGGTGACTTGTCTGTTCGCTTTTGGACACAGAGTAATGGTTTGCTCGTTCAAGTAAGAAAACGTCCGCTGTCTTTGTCTTGTCTGGCCTCTCAACTAACACTTGTTCTGCTATTTTGTTGTTTTATTATGGTTCTACTGCTAATTTTGGTTAATGACTCCGCATGCTTCAGGTTGCAATCACGATGACCTCCCTCTGCTCACAATCCTCAGGTAAATTTGCTATCCATGTTTTATTTCTTCTCTCGTTTTGTTCCAACTCTAACAATGATTTGCCCCTCGGTCTCAGGTGGTTACCGTGGTCTGTGGCTCAATGGCTTGCATTCTCTCTGTGCGAATAAGTCTCTAGGTAATGGTTTTCTCCCTATGCATAAGATTTATTACTCTTCATTTGTCTTCTTCTATTTGCAGTTGACCTAATAGGGTTGCCCTGTTCTGGTCTCGTAGGTTGGGGGTTTGCTCTTGGATATGGTGGGTGTGAGTGCCTCGACTCTTACTCGGTAGGCTCTGCCACTGTCTTCAATTTCGTGCATGGAATTAGGGTCTATAGGTTTTTATGAGTCTGAGTTTCCAAAATTTGTTTTTCTATATCCTGTTGTTGTCGCTATGTGACCTGGCCTGATTTGATACAATCCTTCTTTATATTTCGCTTATCTGTAACTGTAAATTGTATTTAAGAGTGACCGTTCCAAAACCCTCATCTAGGGTTTGCTGGTCGTTTTTGTTTTCTTTTCACTCTGTCCAGTGGGTTAGTCCTGGACTATTAAGTATAAACAAAGCATGTCTTTTCCGTTGAAATGAAAAGAAAATTTCGATGATTTGAGTTTATACTCGTTACCTCTGTCCGGATTTGTTCATTTAGCATTCAGGTTCTTAGTTCTTGCTTGGATTATTTGCAATGTATTTGACTCTCCCAGTCGTGGGCTCTATTTGCTGCTTGGCAATCTTCGTGTTGGAAACTTGTGTGCAGTTCATGTCATCTACGCTCTGTTCTTTAAGAGAGAAAACAAGTGGAAATATAGGCATGCATCATTTCTGTCATTCTGGTTAAGTTAATGATTAGGAAAAGAAATATAGTTATAGGTTACATAACTGTTACAGATGGATGGATTCGAAAAAGAAAGTTTCTTTGTCTTTTATTGTGTATTCATATGCTGAACCCTCAGAATGATTTACGATTGTCCATTTGTACTTTTTGTCCATAGTTATCTGAACTATGCGTGGTTACTTTTTAGTTTCTATTCTATTAGTTACACAACTATTTATGCATTCGGTTTTGCTTGCACTGTAAGATTTTACATTTGACATGTTTATTTTTTTCCTCTTAAAATGAAAGAAACAATTATTAAGCTATTGTTTATTAAAGGAAAACAAGAAAGTGACCCTAATTGACACTGAAACTTAAACAAAAAAAAACAAAGTCCTACATTCTACTTTGACTAATTGAACATAAAGAAACCAATCACTGATAAAATTTTCCACCTTGGCAGAGACCAACACGCAGTCATGGTGCCTTAGCTGGATGCTCCTGCATCATGGAAGAAAAATTGGATGAAATACGGATTCCACTAAAATATTAGGAAAATATTGTATTAGTTTGGAATTTACTTTCATGCTATTGTGAACAACAAATATGCATTTTTTAATACTAAAATTTTAGCAATAAAATCCTTTGGTGTCAAGTGTGGCGAACCGCACATTGAAAGCTTTATCCGAACAACGAACTTCCTTCGCACTTCCATGCAAATGTCTAACTTGAAACATATTCAGAAATATGAACATATAGATTCTTTACAGCTAAAATATTATTAATAATATAAGCATAAAGTATGTATTTTTAATACTAAAATATATAATCAATTAATTAACGAGAGTATGGTTTATTTTCAAGTAAAATATTATGAATAATCTAAGCATAGACAATGTTATTAAGAAAATATGCGTTATATAATATTAAAATATTAGCAATATAAGTTTTTTGTGCTAAGTGGGGCAATCCAAACATTGAAAGCTTCCTTCGCACAAAATATCGTTTACTAAAATTCTAATAGTAAAAGTTTTTAATGTCGTTGTGCCGAGATACTTTTACAATTTTTGAAGTCGTATATCGTATATCGTATGAATGTTGCGCGGAGCTTTTACTGTGGAGAGTATGAACTATGTGCAGGAAAGAAATTGAGCAAATGTGTCCAAATATAACATCTGCGGAAGAAATGTGTATGAAATACGAACCCCACTAAAATATTAGCAACAATATCGTATAAATCCAACATTTTCTTTGGTGCTATTGCGAACAACAAATATGCATTGTTTAATACTAAATTAATAGCAATAAAATCCTTTAGTGCCAAGTGAGGCGAATCACACATTGAAAGATTTCTCCATACAATGGACTTCTTCCATACTTCCTCACAAATGCCTAATTTGAAACATATTAAGAAATATGAGCATACGCATTATTTACAAATAATATTATTAATAACATAACCATAAAGTATGCATTTTTAATACTAAAATATATAGTCAATTGAATAGCAATAGTATGCATTATTTTCAAGGAAAATATTATAAATAATCTAAGCATAAACAATATTATTGAGAAAATATGCATTATTTAATACTAAACTATTTGAATATAATTCTTTTATGCTAAGCGGGGAGATTCACACATTAAAAGCTTCCTCCACATAACAGAGTTCTTCCACACTTGCGCACATATGCTTAGTTTGAAACATATTCAGAAATACGAAGATAAGCATTATTTATAGTTAGAATATCGTCAATAATATCATTGCTTGTCACAATAATTGATGGTCACAGATAGCTATACATTTGCATGCCTGGTGAATGTTTCCTACATCTTGAAAATCAATAGGCATCGAAAACGGGGGATGAAATCGTTAGTGACCTCTGTGTGGTGAAAGCTCTTCAATTAAAAGGTGAATGACCTCCTCCACAATGCTATTGATGGGTCCATCTTTGGTGCCATCTTCTTTGTCTATCCGATTTGTATAAAAATGTAACAGGCCTAATTTAGAAGCTGAGCGAGGTGTTGGCTTTGGATCTTTTATCTGCAACTTCTAGATATCGATAGAGTGCTCTACAGTGGTTAGAGCTATATAGGTGCTTTGCTTTGGTTGAGGGCTTATGAGACTTTAAAACATTAATTACAAGTTCAATTTTGTGAAAAATCGTCACAATTAGGTGAACATATGCCACGCCTGACTCGCATCCCAACTACACATTGACATTGTGCACTATCGCACAATGGAGAAGTCATGCACTCCCACCTCCATCTAACAATGGACAACTCACACATGTTAATAACCATATTCTCTCGGAGATTGAAGGAGTGAAAAGCTAATGTGCATTGTAAAATAATACCGTATATGTCGATCCGTTACTAAAATATTAGCAATAAAATCCTTTAATGCCAACGTATTTATCAATTAATAACATGGCCTACCGAAAGGAGCAGAGTTTTTAATGTGGGTTTGTGTAGGAGATTTGTTATGAAATGCAGCACAAATGCATTTGTGTTATATTAGAAGCATATGTGTTTTCTATTAACGATAAAAAAAACTAGAAAACAAGTTATATGCAAGAAAACAATGTATGTGCTGAATATTTTATTATGCAGAGATTTTATAGTCTTGAGATTTTATATTCAAAACTTTATTGAGTAGTAACGAAATTAGACTGCGGTATTTTAAGAAAATTAAACTATTAATGTTAACTTGTTATTATTATTATTTTTCATTGTGTAGAGTTTTGACTGTGCAAAAGATGAGGTATGTATGTCGATTCGCCAAATGCATGCTTGCGTTAATCATAAAGGAAAATCACTCACTATTTACTTTTACAGATAAACATTTAATGTTCACAAGTTCAAAAAAGCATTGATACTCTTCACAATTGGGGTATAGAAGCTATTCTAAACTGATATGCTTTCTTAATGGGAAAAAAACAGAAAACCAAAACAAAACAACTATGTAAATGCATCTAGGAACATGTGGTGTTGATTATTATTATTATTATTAAAGGAAAGGAATTAAACTTAAATATTCGTAGTCCAACATTATATTCTTTTTCCTATTATTATTATTATTATTACAATTTATGCTATCTACTAATCCAACTGTATTAAGTGTTTAATACATATGTTTAATATTCATATGCTAATGTCACAAGACTACTTACTAGTTTTCATTATGTTGTTCGTAGAAGCATTCACCAGGGGAACATTTTATTGTGCAAAGATTTTACTATCTTGAGATTTTATATTCGAAACTTTATTGAGTAGTAACGAAATTAGAACGTGGTATTTTAAGAAAATTAAACTATTAATGTTAACTTGTTATTATTATTATTTTTCATTGTGTAGAGTTTTGACTGTGTGAAAGATCAGGTATGTATGTCGATTCGCCAAATACATGTTTGCGTTAATCGTAAAGGAAAATCACTAACGATTTACTTTTACAGATAAATGTTTAATGTTCACAAGTTCAAAAAAGCATTGATACTCTTCGCAATTGAGGTATAGAAGCTATTCTAAACTAATATGCTTTCTTAATGGGAGAAAAAAACAAAAAAGCAAAACAAAACAACTATGTAAATGCATCTAGGAACACGTGGTGTTGATTATTATTATTATTATTAAAGGAAAGGAATTAAACTTAAATATTCGTAGTCCAACATTATATTTTTTTCCTATTATTATTATTATTATTACAATTTATGCTATCTACCAATCCATCTGTATTAAGTGTTTAATACATATGTTTAATATTCATATGCTAATGTCACAATACTACTTACTAATTTTCATTGTGTTGTCTGTAGAAGCATTCAATAGGTGTTCATCATGCAATATTTTTAGCATACACATTACAAATACAAGTCAGAAGAGATGGTTAAAAATATAATTCTCATATGGGTTGTGCGATATTGTTCTCGAAATTTCAAATCATGAGCGACTATCATTTAGAACGAAACTGCAAAATGTGTAGCATTAGTGACAATCCTCTGGTAATGATGTACACAATTTAAATACTATATGATGTGATAATACTAAAAGACGTTTGGACAAAATATGTTATTGCCATATAGTTCTTATTTTTGAAGTACTTCCGTGCTATGAAATTAGAAACTCCTATTTTTCTTATTTAAGTATATTTGATCTAACTCATATCATCATAGTAGCAAAATTGAATACAAGTATAATAGATATTGTTAAGGCTACCATACAACACACAACCATTATTCAATAATAACGCACCAAGTGGCATGATAGGTTCATCAAGAAGAAGGTGTTTTAGAAGGGTGATTGGGCACTACTATATGATTCTAGGTTTAAGAAATTCAAAGGGAATCTTCACGCTAGGTGGCTAGGTCCTTATGAAGTAGATATAGTTTTAATAATGGGATTGTTAAACTTACAACCATCAATGGATCACAAAATCCTTTTTTTTCCAATTGACACAATCTTTGAATGTATCATAAACCGCTTCCTAAGGATTCATTCTCTCACATTGTCTCAAATTCAAATCTTGAGATTGTAGGGGTAGTGGAACATCTCCCCATGTTGCCAACTGCATAATTTATTTTCTAATTTTTATGTTAAAAAAAAACTAACAATGAAATTTCCTTTGGGGCATAGTTTGAAAGATGTAAATTGAAAACTATCCTCCTAACGATTGACACCCATTGTTATTCTTTGCATTATATATTCTTTTTCATAACAATTGTAGTGTATTTTTAACAGTAACAACATTCAAATCCAAAATCCCAGTTGCTGCTACAATCATTGTTACACTGACGGTTTATACACCACTTGCTGATATTGAGGGTGTTTTTATTATTGCCATTGTTATTCATGTTATTGTTACTATTGGAACCACATATAAAAAATTATCATCTTTCGCCAAAAACCCACTAATTGTGATTGCCATGAAATTTTTCAACACTATACGTTTCTATCAAATCAACATCATCATGTCATACCAGCCACAATGTCACATTACATAGTAAGCACCTAACAAGTATGTCTCTCGTTCATCTGATTGCATCATTATGATTAGAGTGACATGTTCCACCTACCATGATGGTCAAGGACAACTTGCACTTTAGCTGGGGGGTACATCATGGCATTATGTGTGCCATGACACACAACATTATGGCATACATTATGACATGGCATGCCACATTACCTTTCTTGATACACACTTTACAACTCTCAATGCATAATCACATCACCATTTATTACCTTTTGGCTACCACTATTCTAACCCAATGTTGTATATATGTTTATATTCTCTCCATTACTTGTTATCTATGACATACCACATCCACCAACCTTGCCATTTTTTGAAGCTTAATGTCCTCTTCCACAACACGACTGCATGGTGCACCTGTTGAAATAATGATAGTGTTCATGATGATACAAATCCATCAGAGGAGTCATTGTTCATCATCAACCTGATTCGATAAACCCACTACGTAGTCAGCGAAAAACTCACAGGTTTTTTCAAGAAGCAGGGTGACTAGCATATTAAAAAGTTACAGGGGTTTGACAAGGCTATTTCTCTTGAATTCACCTAGAGTTTGATTATGAAAGGAGTAGAATTGCAATCACAAAAGAAGTTATTGCTAGACTAATAGGGCTACTTGGACAAGTGTAAGTTAGTTTAGTAGAAAAATGTCAATTGTGACAACAAAGGCTAATTCTTGAGAGAGGGTGAACAACTAAGGAACAAAGGTAAAGAGTGGAAATAATTTAATTGTTACTGACATAGTAAGATGTTGCATATTTTCTACAAAATTATATTACCTATGAAGACATATGTAGGGAAATTTTAAACTATCACTTCATGTTATTGGCTCATCTCTGCCATGGGAAATTGGTCAACATTCCCTACTTCATGCTGGAATCGTTGAATCATGCGGATATTTTTATTCAACAAAAAAAGCACCTAGAGACCTACATAATAAACCACAAGCTTATTAAGCTCATGGTTATTGATACATTGGAACAACCAGAGATTACATGGAAAAAATTGGTGACCCTTGCTGTAGGATTAGGAAGGGAAGTTGACATAGAAGAATTGAGTGAGGTAGAAGAAGAGACAAAAGAAATAAAAAATCAAAGTGGGAATGTTGGGATGGAAGCAGTGGGGCCAAGTAAAAAGGATGGTATTAAAACTGAGAATTATTTAGTTGATGCACCTACATAGATTCTCATGTTGATACACCAACTTAGAGCTTCCACGCTAATTCATTGGTCCAAATGTCCATTCAGTAGTAGATAAGCTCGTAATTCAAAGCCTAACCTATTAAAGAAGAGAAGCCCCTGCAGATGTGGATTAAGAAATGACCATTGAAAATGCCTATGGGAGGGCCAGGTCCTTTATGATAGAAACAATAGTGCAATCATCTAAGAAGTCAGATGGTACCAAGGAGTAGAGAAAGAAGACTACCGTGGAGAAAAAAAAGGAGCTTAAACATAGAAAGGATGATAGCCCTATGCCTGATAAGTCTAAGACTGAACCTCTATCTAAGTAAGTTGTTGATTTAAAGAAAGAAAATGTTGAACTTAGAGAATAACTTGCAAACTTAAGGAAGAGAATTGATGAACCCTCAATACTAGAGGCCCTCACCAAGGTTTTCCGAATGATGGATGCCTCATCCTCCTCCCCCAAAACTAAAGATTCAAAGGCCAAGAAGCCTGAAAAATTGTTGTGTGAGGCTTGTGGGCAGATTTTTCACAAGGCTAAATATACATGGGATGGCACACAAAGGCTAAAATTTGTCTCAGTCGAAGTATAGACATAATAGTGGGATGTTGGTGCTCCACGAGAACTAAGGGAACCTGGGAAGGAAATATATGAAGATTATGTAAGAGGAAAGACAAAATATGAGAAAGAAGCGTAGGCTAACCCACAAGAACCTATTGATGACATTGCTTCTACACGAGTAACGACAGTCGAGGCCGTATAGCCTAAAGGAGAAGAGAATGAAGAAATCCCAAAAAATACATAAGAACTTGTTGATGACACCGTTGCTACATAAGTAAAAACATTCGAGATAGTCTGACTTGGAATAAAGAAAGATGATAGTCTTGATATGCATACATTAACGGTTGAATTACATCAAGGGAAACATCTAGCTCCATTTTGCAAGAAGATATAATTTCCCTAATTGAGCACAAGAAAATTATCCATAATAACATACAAGCTTGGGAAAAAGAATTTATGTTTCAAAGATATATATGGGATGAAGTCAAGGAGGGGAGGAAGAAGGAACAAAAACAAATACAAAATCTCTAGGAGGATGTTTGGGAATTACAGAAGGAGAAGGAGCAAATATATGCCCTTATACCGAAAGTACTGAGATGTAGGAAGCCTTCCTCTTCCTACCCCTTATTTCTTCATAAATAACTTATTCTTTTTTTATTAGCAACAATAAGATAAAACAATCCATATGAAGTGACCTCCACCATGACTTTCTAGAAAACTTTTAATCAAGGTAATTTTGCAAAACAACTTTTTTTGTGTGATTTTTACCTGCATGAATGTATATGGTATAGGAAGAGGACATTTATTCTCTTTCCCTATGTTGCTTACCTTTAGCTGAGAGAATTTAATTCATTTGTTCATGACCAAATCAAATGGAAACTAGCCTATGAAGTTGTAACAATTAATCAAGAAAACAAGATGTTATGGATCTGAGGAGCTAGCCCTCTAGCTGTAGGAGTTAGAACCTACCACAATTTCCTTGGTCTCTAGAAAGAATGACCATTCTGAATATATCTAAAGAAGAGTTCTATACATTTTCCCCATAAAAATTGAATAGTTAAAGCAAATTTCGCTAGAGGGTAGTAAGTTGAGATGGGAAGCATATGATAAGGGACTAAAAAATAGATATCCATATAGCTACCCATATTTTATCCATTCCCTTCCAAGGGTGTCGATATATGTCAATTGTATCAAGTGGTATGGACCTAGGTGGCTTGGACTTCAATTTCAGTTTCCTTTAATTTGGCTCCTAGTGCCACAATATTAGCACTATTATTAGTTGAAAATGAGAGAAGAAGAAATATGGTGGATAGAGTCAATATCTTGTAAGGGGTTTAGGGTAGTAAAAAGGATATAAATGATGCTTACAACTTCACTGAACTACACTCACAATATGCACTCAAGGTGAACAGATGGATTGTCTACATATGAATGTGTAATCGCTTCAATTGGCGGGAGGTGATGCCGAGCCTAAGAATTAACACCCTTTTATCAGATTTTTCTTTACCTTTTGACCATTTTTCTTTCCCTAGTGTCATCCTTTTAACTAATTGCTTCATGTTTTTACTAAGGTATGACACATACTAATGTCACTCTAATTTATCTAGTTTCACTTGCATTTGATGAGAGAGTAGTTGTTTTGGGTGTTTTTATAGATAAAATATTGAAGGGACTGATTACAAGATGAGCTAGCTAGCTCAAATTGTTATTACTCCCCTATTTTAGATGTTTTGATGATGTTCTTCTATGTTTCCATGGTGTCGTTACACTAGGCCTTTATGATGCTACACAAATGTTATTATTTAGTTTTGTCATTGTTATCCAATCTCAAAGCCATCTTTGGGTTGCTAAAACTATGCCGATTACTCAATGAAGTCTACTTGGATAGTTGTGCTAGCAAGACATCGACTTTTCTTGATAACGTGGCCAATTCGGCTATAGAATTTATGATGTCTAGCATTTAGCTATTTACTAAAGGAGGCAACCCATTATGAGAGTGGATTTATTTGTACTTAATCTATTATAGTTTGTTACAAAGAATACCTTTAGTTACCTATATTCGAACATCTTGAGAATTAAAATATTATCATGGCTACTCACAATAATTTGATACCGAGATTAGATAAAAAAGACAAATCTATAAGAAGGGACTTCCCTAACCCAAAGAGGGGGCTAGCAATAATGTTTCAAATTTTGCATCTATGCATTTTATTTTTCAATATCTAATGCAATCCTTAGCAAGTTCATGGTTCATCTCATGCTTGGTTGTGTTAGTTTGTGAGTTGCATCTTCTCCAGCTCCTTGCTAAGGAGGAATGCCACTCCTCTTTAGCAATCGTTGTGTCTTTAGAGGTAGCATAGTTTCTTTAACTAATTTTCTTGTGGGTTGTGATTCAATTTATGTGATTTTATCATTGTTGCAGATTCCTTGATTGATGCATTTTTGTTGCTAATTGGTTATGTTAGATTGCAAAAGGTTTTGAATGTCGTATATTAATACTCAACCATAGCCATTATAGAATCAACATTCATCAATTGAGTGTTATTATTGTTGTTCATAATTGTTGCAAACTATTAGGGTTTATTCATATTAACATGATACCTATTGATTGTTTTTTCAAACTATTATGATTTATAGTGCAACTCAAGATAGATTGTTGTTACAAGCCAATGATTGATCTCAAACATCACTATAATAATATTGTTGAAAGTTGTTTTCATTTAAAACTTCCAACCCAATATCATTGTTGTCATCTTAGCGGTAGCCTTTTTTGAAGAGTGGTTGTGTGGTTACATGATTTCATTCCTCATTTGTTTGATGATTGTGTGGATGTGGTTGGTCTATTTCATGCAAGTGAGAACTTGGTTTCAATGTTTGTTATTTCCTTTTTGTAAGAGTTATTGTATAATAAATTAATTTTCTTTCATTTTCTACAAGTGTGACTTTTATTTCTTCATACTAAGTGCAGAGAGTTATCTTTACATGCAAGTGTGTGTTTGACAATGAGAACTTTATCTTTAGTATTTAGATAATTTATATTCCTACAAATGTGGTTAGTTCACAGTGACTTTGGGCTTTGATTGAGGGTTGAGCTCTTGTTGTGGAAGCCTAGGGTACCTTAGGAAGTAATCAATGTTAGTTTATGAATGTTTCCTACACATATTGTGCATGATAACCTTGAAATAAACATACTTGCTGGTCAAAAATTTATGTTAGTGAGGATGTATTGTTAAGATGATAAAAATGCCCAACATTACACACAAAGGTTTGTTCAATTCTTGCAGGGTAGAAATGTAATATTTCTTCCTATCCATCTGTAAAGTAAATACTATCCTATTATAACAACACTTTGTATGGCACTTAACCTTCTTTCCTACATCTTCCCAATGATAGAATAGAATTCTCCTTTTGAGGCAATGATTACATGATTACAAAATATAAAATAGATATTACAAATTCTAGGTTGTTTATCCTTTCACATGTATTTGTTCCTCCCAAATAATTAGTAGTGTTGATTTGAATCTTGGGAGATAAAATCCAGAAGGCTTGAATGTTGAGAGAGGAGGAGAGAAATATACACATATATCATCAAACTAATCACATGAATATTGATAAAATTGCAAAAAAATGAATACATCACAAAAATATGGATAGAGAGAGGGGAGGAGGAATCCATTAAGAAGAACCATTACATGCAACGAGTCCAATTTCGGGACCTCTCCTTCTTGACCCTAACTCTCTTCTTATTTCCTTATTATAAGGTGTCATTTTGATGGAGTGAACTTTAATTAAGGTTTACTCCATCAACTATTTATATATATAAATATATATATATATATATATATATATATATATATATATATATATATATATATATATATATATATTATATATATAGATATATATAGATATAATATATATATATATATATATATATATATATTGCAAGTCAAAGTCGAAATCAAACTCAGGGACTTTTAAAAAAAATGTCAAGATAAAATTTAGCTTTTCCATCTAATGGTTGCTAAATACATACGCAACAACCTACTAATAACCATGCTTTGAGCTCAAATCAACCATTTCACAAATGTAAGAAATTTTTAGAGCTAAATCATATGGAAAATTCTAAATGTCAATAGAAGAAGAGACTATAGTTACCTAAGTGTAAAAGGAAGCAATACCCAAAACACAAATTAAGTATAGTCTAGCTACAATTGATAAAATAACCCATACTTCCTTGATAATTACTTTAATATTTTTTTAAGGCAACATAATTTCCTTAGAATTTTTTCACGATCTTAAGATGCAATTTCATCTCACCTACAATAGCAAGTTACTTGCCCAACTCTTTAAAGAAACTTTCATTTTAACAACCATAAGATATACTTTGTACTAGCTAAAAAAACATATTATATTTCTATCAATACTTACAAAAAAACTCCCTTGTAAGCACCAAATTAAAAATGGAAACATCTTCAAAAAATGTATTAATAAAAATAATTCATATCTAAATAAAAGATCAAATCTATCCAATGAATAACTATTCTGATATTTAGTTCCCTTCTAATCATAACTCAAACAATGAGCTAATTAGTTTAGCTATCATACCTAGGGAAAACTTATTTTCATGCAACACTTAAGATGTGTGGGATCACATTGATGAGCTAATAAAGAATTTAATAGAAAAAATATATTTTAGTGAAGGGGTTGTCACCTTTTGAACTTGCTTGATGGGAAATAAGAAGCACTTCTAATAATGGAATATGTATAGCAAAATTAATTTGCTACCTCCACAGACATGGCTTACGTAGTAATGCATTTCCTATAGCATTCTAACAACATTTTTGCAACATCTTCTTAATATTCTAGTACCCCAAAAATATATGGAGGTCCCTTATATATATATATCCTATATGAGGATTGCTACCCTATTCCAATGTGAAAACAAAATTTTAATTTCTAAAATTTCACCCCATGGTGTACCTTTTTCCCTCTTCCAAATTTTTTAAAGATAGATGAATTATTACTACCTTCATGTGTCACTTAAATAATTTTCTCAAATAATTATGTTCACCATTTTACCTTGATTGAATCCTTGAACTTATGAGAGATGAAGTGTTATGATTATTCTTAGAGCATTTGAAGCCAAGAGATTATAATATTCATTATTGATGGTTGTTCTTAAAACATTAATTTGTGTAGGTCTGTTTTGGACCCTTAGATAATCTAGTTACTAAGCAATATTTGGAGACCTTCTTCCCTGTGAATGTAGACATTTTGTATATTGATAAAATCAAAGTCAATTGTTCTCAAAATATTGTTATAGTTTGAAGGTTTTACAAGACTATCTCCTAAAAAATATTTTGTCTAAGACTTTTCCTTCTAGGTCTTGTTGTCACCTGGATTGTACAAGCACCGCAACAACGCCCAGGTCGGAGGTTGTCTCCCTAATCCCCGACCTCTCCGTTCTAGCTGTCTCCCAACAACAGGCTATGGGGGGTAGTCCCTATGGAAATGAGATGAAGGAAAACAAGTTGGGAACCAACTTGCCTAGGGATACAGTTGAGTGATCTAATCACTTGGTAAAACTTTAGCAAGATTAATGATTTGATTAGATTTAGAGTTTGAGACCAGTGCCTTATGGAGTCAAGAGTTCTTGCTTATTATAAATTATGACCAAGTAATCGAATGGACAACCGTTGTTTGTATGGTTAGTTAACCTTATGCTTATACAAATCCTAGGATCTAGGTGTGATGCAAGGATCTTGGTTAATTTTAATTATATGCCTAGTCTAAATGTAACCTTCCCTTAATTGTTTTGAATCTAGGCTCCAAGGTAGGTTGTGGGAAGGAGGCCAACATGAAGTAGGCAAAGACCTTATTAACGATACCTTTTGTTAGGCTCCTATCACCCGATGCCTTCGACACTGCATAGACTGTGGATGTGACGACTGAAAGGTCACCGAGTTAACTACCGAAGAGTTGCTAAGCTCCTCAAGCTAGGCAAGGAGGGTGGCCTTATGTTTCTATCAACCAAGCTTATGCTTGGAGGTAAGTTTTAATGGAACCAATTCCTAGAATTATTGTGCAATGATGATGAGTGAAATTATCTTGAGTTAAGATTTGTTTAGGTTCTTTAAGAACTTAATGTAAATTGTTTTATAGCAAGAGTACTTAACAATAATCATATGGAAATATTAAACAAGATAAATGCTTAAGGATGCAAGTGCAAGATTTCAAATATAGATTAATCCACAAGATGTTTAACCAATTTGTAATAAGAACTTAGAGAAATTTATCCAATTATCAATTAACCAATGGTTACAAGATGTCAACCGAAATGATCAAAGATGATTCTCAACAAGATGTTTTATGATCTTATTATTCAATGTTAACTATCAAGAGATGCTCAATTGGATTTAATCAATGCTTATAAGCACAATATCTTAAATGTCAAAACAACTTTAGACAAGATTAAAGTATTTAGGGCTTGAGTGACTAAGTGCCGAGTTAACAAATTCTCAAATTCAACTAAAGACAAGCCAATGTTAGATCAACTGTAATACTTCAGAAATTCAACACTTATTGTCTTATCTCAACAGTAGGAAAATCTGTTTAAATCATTAAATTTTCCAACAATATGAAACAAAAAAATTCCCAATGATTAGCCAACGTAAATTTAAAATTTTTAGACCTATTAAGATTTAACAAATGATTGTTATGACAATAGTAAGAAAGTTATAACAATAGTAAGGAAAACACCTTAAATCCAAGAGACAATAAGCTAATGATAATTAGATATGATCAGTGAGATGCCCAAAAACTTGCTAAAGTAAAATATGAGTTTTAGACCACTTGAAGATACAATATTCAAAAATAAATCAGATTTGATATAACTTATTACAACAACAAGCAAATCAGCAAACCAATAAGTTATTGATGCTACAACAAGTGCCCAAAATAACCAAAATTAGAAAAAAATTACCAAAATTGAAAAATTTAGTTTATGAGCCTTTTAAGGTAAATTGTTAAGAAAATTATAGATTTGATTCAATAATTTACGCCAAAAATTCCAATAAGAATTTTTTTATATCTAAGCTAGATCTTTAATGCCCAAGTGGCCAAATTTGTATAAAATTTAAATTTTACAATTTTAGAGTATTTTGACCAAATAATGTGATTTTAGGGCTTATGTATCACTGTTATGAAATAAAAATTACAACAATAGAAAAATAATGAGAAAACTAAGATTTAGAGAGAAAACCCTAGGTCCAAGGCCTTGTAGATTACTTGCCCAATTTTTTCCAAAATTTATCCAATGTACTTGGCACTTGAAAACAAAAGATTTGAGCCAAAATTGCTGCAAAACAAATTGTTAGAGATACAATGCCAATCCTTGGAAGAAATCCTTGTTTGCAATGAGATCTATCCCTTGTAGGGCTTATGGCTTCCTTAATGCTTGCAAAATAGATCCCAAATTGTTATAGACATATTTGGGCACTGCAACCCCAATCTTATATGTCCATAAACCAAGGGCTTCTAAGTCCCTAAAAGTTGTTGTTTCATACCCTAAAGGAACAAGGTCAGCTGATTACATCATCTCCCAGAAGTTCTCCATGAAAAACTGCTCAGAACTGCTCAAAACTGGACCATCTCACCTACTCCATGGTCAAAGTGCGATGCATCCCACCTAATGCACACAGGGGGTGCAATGCATACTGAAAAGCCCTTCTATGGGGTGCGATGGGCGAGAGTAGACAAATGGCAGAGACAGTTTGCAAGGTGGATGATCATGGAATCTTCCAGAGACTTCTCCTGTGACACTTGTCTCTCTGAATTTGCCCAGGGATGAGTAAGAGATCATGAAATATCCAAGTGGAATTGAGAACTATAAGAGAAATGAAACTAATTAAAAACTCAGAAGCTGACTCACCCACCTGCAAACATCTATATATGGATCCCTCATCCTAGAGATCTAGAGGCTGGAATTTTGTATCTTGTAAGGAAGTGCTGTTGGTTTCTTTGTGGAACATCATAGTGTTGGGTGATCTAGCTTTTCATAAGGTGAAGAAGGGCTTTCATGCTGGGAGGATGGCGCTGGGTCAGATCAATGGGTTGTAATTCTCTCTTCTACTACTTCTATACAATAAAGCTATTTGAGTTTTCCTCCATATTCTTGTATGTTTGAGTTGATATATGCATTTGTATGGTCAATATATATCTAATCCTATATTGTTTATGATTGTATATCTCTATTCTTTGATGGTATTATCTTGCTTTGACTCTACAGGTGTTCTTTGAAGCGGGACAAGCGAGGAAGGAGCAGCAAAGATCTGTCGAAGGGGAGAGGAAACAAGGAAGGAGCCAAGTGGAAGACTGAGGTTGGTACTCTTTGCTTCTCTCTCATCTACTTCTCATAAAGGAAAGCACAAGTAACTTTAGTTTGTTTGTTTCTAAGATAGCTATCCGTCTTAGTGGGACTAGCAGCTCTGAATGGACATTAGTTTTCCCAATAACAAAATGGAAACTCCACTGGGGAGCGAATAACTTATTTGATTGTTCCTATTTTGTTTACTTTATAAACTACAGACAGAGCCTGAAGTTATGCCAGTTAGCCTTCAAACTGCTTTTGCTATGCAACTGCAAAGTAGATAAATGCTACTTCAGTCAATCTTCAGGTTAGTTTATGAATTAAACATCTGACTTGCAAATATCCTAAGTGCCCCGGTGGTGGCTCAAGTAACCTCATTAGATCAGCCTCTATGTTTTGTATTTACTGACTATCATTAGCTCAGCCTAAATCCCTGAACTAAGCTACAAACTGTGACAAAAAACCAAGTTAAAGTGTCGTCCCTGGACCATCGCACTGTCTCCTTTTGACATTCTGGATGCATCACACCTCCCATGTGCTACAGGTGAGATGCATCCCTGTTTCCCTGTGTTACAGGTGCGATGATGTTTCTGCCTCCAGATTTTGGTTTTTCTTCATTCTCTTCAGCTTTATTTAGGAGTTTTGTTATCTGTGATCAGTATACCATTGTTGAAACTCCCTTCCTTTGCATTATTCAGCCTCCATTGTACAAAGAATTGTGAATGTTTTTATGTATTTTTCTCCATTTACAGTTCTCCTTTACAAACAGTAACTTAATCAAAATGTCATCTTTTGATTTGAAAGTGTCGCAAGTGTCGTTTTCAGTCAAAGAAAATAATCCTCCTCTTTTTAATAGTCGATTACACTGTTACTATTGTATTTGATTTGAATTAATAGAATCGCAAAGTGTCGTCCTTATCTTCCTTTCGTCTTTTCAAAAGAAAATTGTTAGTACTATCGCTTTCAAAAGATAATTCAGATTTGTACTTAGCATTCTTTTTGTCATTCACACATTAAGAAAGCGGAAAACAAATACATGCATTACCCATTAGTGCTCATCCCAGCAGAAACTTCGTCTGCTAATACAGATATATGACTTACATATATTGGTTTTTTCTAAGTTGCATCTACCCCATGTTTGGAATCTAATATGTCCATTCTACCCTCACCTATGAGTCCAAAAGGGAAGTTCATTGAGATGAACCTTCCATTTTTTACCTTGCTAGCTCTTCTTACCCGTAAAGGAGTATGTTTACAATATCTTGCTTCGAAATTTACAAATTTATTCTAGAGACAGGAAGTTCACCTTTGGGCCCTCTCTTCACAGTATTACTAGATCCTATCCTTGCTCGTCCCCTCTCCCTTGGCAGGGTGGCCTTCACCTCACTGGTTTGAACTGTAGTATATGGTTTATAAAGTTTTAGCAAAAATTCTAATGTCAACAAATTCCTCTAAGGAGGATGGTTAGTGTCAACTCCTTCAGTTGTTCAACTGCAAATTCTACCAACTATCACACTCCAATGACTTACAAATATTTCCAATTGTCTATTTCCTTGATCCGTAAAAAAAATCATATTGAAAACATGACTAGATTCCCACCACACTACACTTGCAGTTAACCAAAAGCAAGGATTTCCTTTTCAATCAACCCTCTCTTCGAAATGGATTTTGATATACCAAACAAACTAGGGGGTGATCCTTACTACCTTCTCTTTTCTTCTAGTATGCATCCTTGTCAGGCCCATCCTCACCAAAACTCAGCTAAATATACTTCCTCAAACAAATCTTCCTAAGGCTCAAGGTCACCATATCCCCAGAACACCATGGACACCATCCACTAAGCTATTCTCCATACCTTTGTGCACCACCAAGTAAATACCACTATGAACATCCTTCACCCCCCACTCTCTACTCCACTTCTCCCTCAATGGAAAAGAAACAACATTGTAATGTTGACATTACCAAGTTTATCCTAGAGACTAGCTAAGAGGGGGGTGGATTCCAGAGTATGATTATCAAAAAGTAGACTAGAATTAGAAACTATAAAATAAGATCATTTCCTAGAGTGACAATTACCTGATACATACACCTGGGGTCTTCGCCCCCTTTCCTTTTGTTGCGTTGAGCCTTTACACTTTGTCATTTGCACAATCAAAATTCTATGTCAAGTTCCCACTAGTTGTGCCTCACCATATTTCACATGCGCCTCTCTTTCTCTAGGAATGCAACTTACTGGCCTAGCTTCTCCCCATAAGTGACCAGCGTTAGCTTTCCTAGGCACAATCTTCGCTTGAAGAATAACTCTCTATAGGTTGTGATTCATTTTACGTTTTCCATCGCCTTTTCCTCCTACCAACTCCTTTCCTTTACCTTGTTTCAAAAACCTTTTAAGTATCATTGTTCTCCAGCCTGCGTCTTTTCCAAGAAGAGTAATTGTCATTAAACTCAACATGACTGATATCCTCCTCACAAGTTCACAACTACTCATCTATTCCTTTTGGTGTTGTCTTAGATGGCACATAGATGACACAATTATTTCCAGTAGCAAGCAAAACCTTCACCGAGGATGGATCCCCTATCCATAGAGTCCTTCACAATCATAATTACTTGCATGTTCCCCATGCAATTCAGTCTTTTCTCACGTGCGCAATCTCCCACCTTAACCATGTTGTTGTGCTTCATCAATCCCACAATTGAAGTGTTGTACTCACCCTCATTACTACTAGCTACAGGGGGTGTGTTTCCATGTCCCATGCCTATTGGACAAGTGGGGCGATGGTTTCGCACTCCCTGCCTCTCCCCCTCTCCCCCTCTTTTACTCTCACTATTCACCCCATCCAAGGAACTACCAACAATATATTAACAAAATTATTTAATTAGAAAAAAATGTATACATTAATATCTTTATGATTAACAAATTTATTTACTTTTAAAAATATGCATCACTTATGTATTTCCACTATCAAATTTTAACCCAACAATATTAATATCTTTATATATTTCATATCAATTTTTAATCCAATCATATTAATACTATAATTATTTCTTATATGTCCCAGTTCTTATATTCACATAGTAATATATTAACCCATTTTTTAAATTTAAAGTCACCTCAAGAAAATTCACCCATTTTATATATTTAAGCTTATTCCTTTTTTACCAATAGGGGTCTTAAATGCAAGTGTGGAGGTAGTTGATAGTCAGCTATGCCAATCAAACTACTCCATGGAATCTCATAAGTTGAAGTTTTAGAAGAAGCATTTGCCACCTTATATGACAAATAACACTAACTCCATATATGTCAGCTGAGTCTCCATACCCGTCGCCACAAATTTCATTGTTGCATTCTTGGGTGGATTGCTCCATACATTCAGTCAACCTTGTTGTTGTTTATCCATGGACTTTCCCTTCATTGGCCCTTTGTTCACGTTGAGTTCTATCATCTTACTCCATCCCCATCTCTCACCCTTCACAGATTTCAAAGGCCATTCTTATCTTTTTTTGCTTAATGTAAACACCCTACTAGGCATTGTTGAAGATTCCTCCTGTAAGACAACAAATTGGAAACCAAACTCAACTATATTAATAATTGATCTCAATGAATGATGTACATAATGTACGTATTAATACAACAAAAAAATTGTTGATTCAATTTCCAGGTTTTCTTGGATTCTAACAACTGATGACCATAACACACACTAACCCATAATTAATCTCGAGGATTAGGTTTCTAACATTCCCCACTTAATTCGAAGGGATGTATCAAAGTCCAAGAATGAGAGCTAAAAATGCATCTTAGCCAAGAGTTTAATGTCTCTCAGAAATGGTTTTCAAGGGTGCCCATAAACCAAGGAGGGTGATTTTTGAGAAAAAACCACAAACGATACCAAAATATGGGAGAACTCAAGGTCTAAACCAACACCAACTCTAGAACCTTCATAGTAGTTCTTTGAACAACCAAAAATGTGGTTTTAAGGTGACCACTAAATCTAGAACTAATAACTATCAACGTAATTCCTCGAATAATTCTGAATATGGAAATGCTCGTTCACAAACAACTCATTCAACAAAACCTGAAGTCTCTCTGGCTTCAACTCTGGCTCTAATTGGTACAAGCTGTGGCTCAAACTCTCTTGTGGATCTCTGTCTCAGGATCGCTTGTCAAATACTCGAACATGTAGCATACCATCACAACTTTATCAATTCCCCCCTTGTCAGATACAGGGTGAGAAGATGAAGTATTTTTTATCACTGAAGGTTGTTCAATACTCTAGAACATATCCTTTGGTATGACTTGTAAAACTTCTTGGTTGTTTTGGACCAATCCCAAAAATAAATAATTTTGTTTCTCTCTTGCAGTAGTCTTATTTCTAGAACATTTGTTTGAATGGTGAATTTGCTTTCCACAATGCTCACACAGGTGAAGATCAAAACGCTGATCTTTCACATGTCCAACCTTGTCACACTGTTAGCATCGATCAATTTGTTCCGGAACAACACCGTCTAGAAATCCAACACCACAAAATTGTATAGGTTTAGAAAAGTCAAGAATATGAAAAGATACATCCAAGACATCCTTGTTATAAGCCAAACCAATTTTGTTTTTGTTGTTTACAATTTCTTTCCATGGTCTTATAAAGGTTTTGGGAACGACATGCTTCACATCTATATGCAAACTAACCTTGCATACCCTTGCATGAACATGGATTTCCGCTACATCCAAATTTTCGAAGTAGCTTCATTAATCTTCGACTGTTGTTTGGAATTAAGATTGTCTCGTTGTACTTGAGACCCAATCTAGAGAAATTCAACTGTCTCCAATGCATCATGTAAACATAATTTAATATCAACAAGTCTTACTTTGTTGATATTTATAGTTTTATTAGTAGTAGAACTAATGAGATTGTTTAATATATCTAAAACATTTTTAATTTGAGCCACTTTCTCTAGCTTCCTATTAATTAACTTTGAAAAGGGTGTCGGCTACCACCGAGAATGTGCCCAATTTCAATGGAATATATCAAATAAAAGAGATATAAAACCAAATTTGTTCTAGTAATGATTTAGGGAACATTTGATGCCTCTCCACAAACACCCACAAAGATGATTCATAACATTACTTAGTTTTTGAAATGACTACCTCCAAAAAAAATCACCAAAAAATACAACAACAATTCTTCCACCAACCCAAAAATTTGAATGACATAATACCTCTAACAGGTCTAACTGGAAAATGGCAAAGGGTACGACGCTTATTAATTGCAACAAGATACTTGTATTGTAGTGTTACCAAAAAACTATCCTTCAAAATTTTCATGTGGTCTTCACCTTAACTTTTTGATACCTTCAAGTAGGTTGCATGCCAAAGATAATGCACAGGGATGTGATTAAGTCTCCCAATATCCTTTTTGGCTATAAGTTGAGTGGAAAACTGGTTGATTTTGGTATTTGAAGACCCTATCTCATCTGGTAAAAACATTGTATGTCGGAGTTATTTTTATTACAGTTCTCGAGAAATTTGGTGATATCAACAACTGTCGAGCCCACATAAGGAACAATAGAAGTAATAAATGTGTATTTTCTCTCTTGTATCTTGCACGATCATGGAACACATGGATACCAGCATTTGAACAACACCATGTTCATAGTTGAGAACCAAGCCTTCTCTCGTTGAATTACAACACTATCTCGTGACTCTCAACTTTTTAGCCATTCCATTCCACCTTATTTTCTCATTTACTGGAGGGCAAGAGATTCTTCAGATTCAAACAATAATATAGCTTATCCAATACCGCAATATTATAATATGGGTATTTTCTCAGCAATTCTTATTTTTCATTCACAATTTCGTGAAAAAAATGACCACCCTGTAAATACAATTTCCTTCCTTTGAAACTAAGCTTTGTTGTTTCTTTCATTTTCAAGGATTCTAGCACAGTAAATGACTTAGAAGAACTCTAGTCAACATTGTTGCCTCATTATATCTAGCTAGATACAATTATGCTCTAGATCACGCTTCCAATGAAGATGACTACACTAAATCGAAGGGGGAAACAGAGATCGGGAACTGACCAACACTACTCCAACAAATCTAACTTCAACAACCATAGTCTTGCTTAATCATCTTTCCAATGGAAAAGAGGGTGCACAATATTGGCCTAGACACCTGACTGTGGATCACAAGAAAATCATATGGCTTTTATCACCTTTTTTTGGATAACTTACCACGGTCATACACACCAGACTTTCTACCTTTGAACCTGGCAAGGGTGGATGAGAAAGGAGCAGTTGGCCTCCACCATGCTCAGCTTTGTAACTATGATTTGTACTTTTCCCACTCTAACTTGTTCAATTTGAATACTCTAGTTTCCAACACACACATCAAGGAATCAAAGATAGAACCGTAGAACCATTCTAGCGCAATACGTCAGCAACAGTCATTCGAGTGTCAAACCAGCTGGTGTATAGTGTCATTCCAGTGGCCAGCCAGTGTCTATAGTCATTCCAGCGTATAGCGGTAAGGAATACCGCCCTGTGAAGCCTGTTTCTACCCGGCCGATAAGGGGGCTTGCCAAAATAGTAATTCATTCTCTCTCCTAGCAAGCTTAGATCAATAAGAAAG
>APFE031148591.1:77132-94716 GCA_000404065.3 Pinus taeda | reverse complement strand
TCCTTTACGCGCTCCAAATAAAATTCAGGTTCCTTTGTAAGAGCCTTGTGAACCCACACACTTGAAGTTGCTTACCTTTGTCATCTCCTATTGTGATACCACTATGAAGCACAATGTTCACACTCGAATCCTCTTCACGAGGCTCAACCCTCATCATTTGTAGATTCTGAGTTGGGGGAGGCTGGATTATTCCCTTATTGCGCAGCGTCACTATCAGGGTAGGGCAATCCTTTGTCTCATGGTCAAACTAAGTACAATATAAACATGATATTCTTGTCGGATTTGTACATTCGCGGGCATAGTGTCCCAGCCCACTACAATTGTAACAAATTAGTTGTCCATGACCTCTTCCTAGGCCCATTCCGCCTCGACCTCGGCCGTGCCCCTGAAATCCAGCGCACGCCATTCCTGCATTTTGATCGAGGGCTCGTGTTTTAGTCTGCACCCTGTAGGTAGGGGTTCAATCCATCACTAGCTCATAACTTTTACAGGTGTGCTCATCATGGACTACCGACCTGTAGAAATTACAAAACAATTGTTGGGACGTCTGCGTATACTTTTTTAAGAGGTGACAATTGTCTGTAGCATGTTTTCCTCCTATTTGATAGATCACACATCATAATGCAGGAGTCGCGCTTGGCCCTGCTTGTGCCTCTGGTCTCAATGACATCGGTCCTCCTGCCACCAAATAGTTCGTGAAGACTGGACAGTGATCCTTATCATGTCCCTGTCCCTTGCATTTGATGCACCATACCTCCTCGCGCACCTCGGAGTGAGTTGTCCTGTCCTATTTTAGACTCTGCATTTCCAAACATAAATTTTTCAATTGTGCGTGGATTTGTTGAACTCCCAAGCCAGGATCTTATATAGGGGTTTCGTGCAGTCTCATTGCAATCTCCAATGCTTCAACCTAGGTGGATAACTTCTGCTACGACAACACCATCCTCAGATGTGGCATTAGGGATGCTACAAACCATGTGCGGTGTTGTGCATCCGTCAAGGTCATGTTGGCTTCGTGAATCATTCCCTTCAACCTCTGATCCAGCTCCCAAGGAGTCTCACCTGGAAGCATCGCGATCTCCTTAAACCCAATAATCAACTACATCTCTGATTTTGGCTGGCTAAACTCCCTGTTCAGCGGGGATTGGATTTCTATGATCCCTACATTTGGATTGTCATTAGAGTGTTTAATATACCACATCATTGTGTGGTCCTGCAACACACTCACCAGTGTTGCCTTCTTTATGTTGTCATCTGCTACTCCGTGCGCTTCCCATACTACCTTTACCACGAACCAAAATTGGTCTGGATCTTCATTTCCTACTCCTTTGAATACCGGTAATTTTATTGTGCTCACCATACCAAATTGGGTGGGTGGCGGAGGTGGTGTGGGAAGAGATGGAGGTGATGATGGTGAAATCAGTGGTGGTGTGGGTGAGGGTGGTATGCGTAGAATTCGCTGCCTTATCAGACTGATCGCGCTTCTCAGAGAAAATTTCAGGAGCTCCTCCTCGCTCTCTCGTGAGGATGAAATCAAGGGACTAGTCCCTAATTCTTCGTTACTTCTATTTCTGTAGTTCTTCCCACTTCGTGTAGTCCCAAACACTAATTTATTCACATAACCCGCTTTTCGCACAGTAGCATTTTAATCTAGGTATTCAAAGATTTAATGTACTTACATCGCGATCCTTTGAGGAAACATCATTCTGCCTCACTGTAGCTGACAGATGTGTCTACCATGAAATCAGTGATGAACCCTCCTATATTCTGATCGAGCCAATGGTCTACAGTGCACGCGATCTTATCTTTTGAGGCTTCTAGCCTGCACACCAATTTCGAAGTCCACATAATTGGTTTGTCGAGCCTACACCTCCCTTGATTATCTTCTAGCTTCGCAATCCACTCATACAACTCAGAGGGGAAGGATGCAAAGAAAATCTCATGGATTTCCATATACACATAGCGCTCTAACCACTGTTCCTTTGATACTCGTGGATCCCTGTTCTCCGATGCTGTGAACTCGTGAATTTTTCTGTCCAGCCACTTTTCAATTTCTTTCTTTGTTGGATTCCACTGACACGACATCAAACATCCCTTATGCAGATCCCAGTCTTGGCAACGAAACCATTTTTTGGCTAAGTGGGGCCTAACCCAGGTTTAGAATTGATTTAGCCAAACAAATCCCAGTACTATTGGCCCTTTCAACAACTGTCTGCGGAGCACAGACTGAGGTGTCACCCGAAGTAGTTTGGGAGGGTGCTAGAACCAAGTTTCCGCACCCTAGGGATGTAAGATGAGTTTAAGTGGTCTGCGGTTTGACCCAGCGCGCACGTCGCTATGCGCACTTACCCATACTTCGTAGCCTGAGATGCTGCCTTCGCACAACCCTACTTAGGGGCCGAATAGTGTTGTTACCTAAGCCCTTACTCGTAGCCCGATATTAGGTGATTAACTAAACTTGTTTATGCTCTTTTCGTTATACTTAACAATATTCACAATTCATATAAGTGCGCATAATAAATAAACAGTATAATTGCCAGTGATATCAAACATGAAATAACTTAAGAACAGATACACGTAATTTAGATAAAACTTCTCTTTATTATTTTCTTCCTTCTGTTACAGACTCGAATCTACCCTGCGTACTCAACTGCAGGGGTTTGCACACTCAGCTGCGGACTCTACTAGGCCTCTATGCACTCAGCTGCAAGGCCGCTTCCTACTACAACCCAAGACGCTTTGACTTTTCCTCTACACTTCGCTAACCATCAGATCCCATTCCTTTAATTTATTTCTCACTTTACAACTTATACCCTCGCTCTATTTATACAATCCCAAGGTCCACAGACCATGGGTAGGCCAACACTACATTCAAAACTTAGGGCAGACATCCTTATGACTCTAACATACAATTTGCACTCCACGCCCACAATTCTCGGAGCTTTACAATAACTTTACTCAAAACTTGGGCTTTGAGCCCCAAAACATGTTGTGGGGGGATTCCATACCCAACATAAAGTTTAGATATTAACATCTGATCCATTCATTTGAAGAATATTTCTTTGCAACAATACCCTATATTTTAAATATACAATTTTGTCATTTTAGAAATATTTGATACCATTTTGAAACCATTAAATGATCACAGCATGGGGATTCATTTCCATTTCCTCTTCCAATAACTTACTTTCTAACATCATTGTCAAAGATTTTTACTTGTGATGAAAATTATTTTGGCTCATATATTGTTGACCCCGCTATAAATTCTTTTGGCTCATATATTGTTAACCCCACTATAATACTTTCTTCTTAAATATCCATTATTATAACTTGAATAATCTTTCTAATTTCAATTCCATTTATCTTACTTCCCAAATAGTTTTCATATTTACCCCAAACAACTAAAATTAATCTCTTTATGCACTCGAAGATTCTTTCATCAATAACATAGCTTTACATGAAAAATATTACAAGGGAATATATACATATATTCTAAAAGGAAAAATCCAACATAATTCTTATATTAGTTTTTAAAAAGTAAGATACAATTTCCAATACTTAATAAATCATATAAAATTTCAATTACTTAATAATATGGTAATATTTATATTACTTTAAAAACATGAAAAAGAAGATGATGTCATTGAATCTCAAGCTTAGTAAAATAAATCCAATGTAATATTAGAATAACATCCATATCCCTGTCAGGGAAGGATATGAGAGTATGGTGTCCATAAGTGATTGGTCATAATTACTGAAATATGTACTATTTGAACTAAACATTCTTATTATTACAATTTCATGTTTCATGAAACAAAATCAAAGTATATCTTGCCAACCTACAGAAAGACTCAGAAGTATTCGTTTCAACGACAATCCAAACAAACAAAATAGAGTTTTCTTTCACATTGTCCAAACAAAATTACTCTGTGTGGAAGCTCATGTACTAAGATTTGGTGTCATGTAGAGTGCAACATTAAAATAATAATAAATGATTTAAAACTCATTCCAAAATCAATTATTGCTAAAATAACCAAAGATCCTAGTGTATAAAATGTTTAATAGTAAATGTTATAAAATATTAAAAATCTTATCTTCTTTCAAAAATTATCGCAGTCTAATATTTTCGACAAAATTAAAAACTTTCAACCACATAATTCAAATGGATAAATCATAAAGTCTCATTTTCCAAGAATGCATATAAATATTACCAAGGTTATAAAATATTACCAACATTATAAAACGTTACCAAGGTTAACTTCTTTTAGAAACCAAAACTTTTGGCAATAATGAAAACTTCAATCTATAAATTGCAAAGGGAGGAATCATATGACACTAATTTATCTCATCACGTGTTCTAGTCAAAGTTACAAAGATTATTGCACTAATTTAGGTTTTCTAGTAAAAGTTACAATGTTTACTGCACTAATTTATCTCACAAACTAGTAGGTATATCACACATTAACCAAGGTAAATGTAACACACCAACATATACACCCATCAAACTAAAACAAGTATCCACTATTGCATTTAATGATACAATGCTCTAAATTAGCACATTGATATCGGTAGAAGAAAAAGTAATTAAGCAGAGGTATATGTTTTTATTTTCTGCAAAATGAATAAGTGTTAGGAATACTTTCATTTATGCAAATAATAAGTGTTATATTTCAAAGAAAACAAGAAAACAATGTGCACTGCCTTCAAAACAGTGACTTCTAAACTCTAAAACAAAACTTGTGCGGAACACTATTGTTAGATAAAAGATAAACATATAACCTTTAAGGAAACCAACTAGCCGAAGGAGGATGCCAAAGAATACGAATATAATCATGACATGGTTTGTTTTTTTCTTCTACCTTTTTTTTTTACTCGGATAGGTAAACTACAAGCTTAAATTGTAATCCTTCTTCTTTCTTTCTCAACAAAAATTAACAAAATAATAGCTCTCCTTCAATATATACTTTCACAAGCAAAAATGTACAATAAAGCAGAGAGTTGAAAACATAACACTACACTTGTAATGGATAGAAGACATAGGGACTAGATTAACACTACCATGTTGTTGACTCACAACCCATTTAAATGAAAGAATTACTAATTGGAGCCACTATTCACCCATTAGTTAAAACAAAAACAATGATCAGATCTTTTAGAATGACAATAACTATTTAAAAGGTAAACTAGCTACATCTTCATCCAAGAAAGGTTAATTAAAGTAAAATATAACAAACTAGAAATTTTACCTGATACTCAATCATCTTTGTTCAGTAGTTCCACTTTCCAACTCCAACAGACCAATCAGTTTTACCACCCAAACATATCCAAGGGAAACATTTTTCCCTGGAACCCTTGAGACTTATGAGCTCACAAACAGTACCAAATTCAGCAATAGTGAGAATCTGTTGATGGTGCTGGACTGCCAACATGTCAAGGGATATCCCCGGTAAGAAGTCCCAACTAGACCTCAGACCGTTTGGTGTAGGAGTCCCAGTAGTGGGTTGTACAGTATCGCCTTGACCACGATGGCACAGAGAGGAAACTAATGTGTCCCTATTGGTAGCAAGGGTGTGACATGCATAACAAGCCAAGGAAAGTGTATGAACGGTTCTAACACATGGAAAGTGAGGTGAATGCGCCCCTTGGAAACTTGTGGAAGCACGCAGCTTGGAAGGGAACACACGAGCGAAGATGCATCACAAACTGGAAACTGAGTTAGCTAACAATCCAAAGTGATGGTTAAACCAACAGCACATCTCAGTAAGATTCATACATACTTATACAGAAAGAGTCCATACATGCATGTGTAAGAAAACAAATACATAAATCATTAGAGTAAACAAGATAGTTGAAATACAATAATAACATATGCATGAAAGGTGCAGACTCTATTATATTAAGAAGTGAAAATTCCAATCATATAGTACAGCCACGACCAACCACTAGTCCCGATAGAAAAATGTTACAGTCACTTCCGCTTGCTCCTTCAAAGAGATATACTAGCTCTGCACTATGAAGAAGCCAAGGCTCGTTACAATACTCTCCAAGCTTTCTCTAAGATACTCCTATCGGAAGCTTGGCTAACCAAAAGCCTCTACAATGATTTATGAGGTATTATAAATAGAAAAGGGTGGGGTGACCCTTAACATTCCCCTTTATGACTACTAACCTACCCTCATGACCCTTCAACTACTCTATGATTGTTACATTCAACTATCGACACTTGAACTTCCACTTTACAAGATGTTACATACACTCTACACAAGTACCCATGTGAGACAAAATAGGCTTGAACAAGCCATGAAAGATGTCACTAAGACTCAAACAACTGTGGAAAGATCAACTCTTCGACATCCTCATGATGGTCAATGGCGGCGAACTAATGCCAAGCTTGGTCGTCCATGATGGTGTCTGCACACTCAAAGGTGACATCTTACTGAAAGAGATCTATTTCCTTCGTTGCATCTGGGTACACTAATATGGCTCCTTTGTCCAACTCGTCTAACAACATGCACATCATCATCTTGAGTGCAGCTGGACCAACAACATACTCATGCATAGTGTCTGTGTTGATCTCTGAGTGTGTGTTGGTGACCATGCACATCAACTTGTCCAAATACATGTTTAGCTCCAGTCAAACTTTCTTCTTGTCTTCCCTTCGGTGAGTGTGCCAAATGGGTGTGATCGCATGCGTGCGCAAAATGACATCCATGATACTAAATACCCTTGCATGTGATCAACAACACTGCTCGCCTTGTCTGCTCCATGCCAGCTGTTGAATGGATCTATAGCCTGTATGGGCGCAGTTTCATCAGTCTGTGGATGTTGTACCTCCTGATGTACCTGTTCCTACTGTAACTTCTTCTCTTGCCTGTGCAGCTCTTGTTCTTCCTCGAGTTGCTACTTCAGAACCTACAAGTCCTTCTCTATTTCTCTATTTTCTTTCACCTAATCCTCTAGTCGTGTTGTCGTCTCATAGCCTCAATCTCCCAAGTTTCTTTCATCACATGTGGATCTGCTTGAGCTTGCAACTTTATTCCGCCTTTGTGTTGTCAACAAACTTCCTCTACATTTGTCACATGGAGGTGTGCTACCTTTTTTTGTTGCTGATGGTGTTTCTTGCTATGATGCTACTGCCATTTCATCTTGATATCCTTGTCCATGAACAACTTGATGTCTTCACAGATAGGCAAGTTCATAGACACTTGATCAACTACATCCCCAGTTGTGCTTTGAATGGTGTCTTTGACTCTTCCCTCCTAGAAGCCATCGTACCTGTGCTACTGAGAGGTTGATGAACACCTGTGATACCTGAAGACATAGAAACACTCATGACAAACAATCTTTCAGTCAAAAACCCAAACAAACTTGAGGACTGGCATGCAACATACTTGTGTGATTATCTATGAAGATTAGGAAATTTTCACCGAGAGGCTAGGAGACTGACTACCCAAACTACGAAAGGCACATTCTGGGTTGTCGAGAGATTGAATAACTACTAGAACTACACAATGCACAGTCCAGCCTAACCTGCTGAGGACTGAAACAGTGCAATGCACAATTTCAATCAACATTGACATGCAAACCAACAAACTGTATTGCACAGTTTCTGGAGCCAGCAAGGCACTACCTCCCAAAATTGCACAATGCAAGCCTAGAGGTCGGTGTTGGTCCAGACTTGCACAATTTCTAGAGGGAAGGCAAAGACTTCACTTCCAGAAATATGCAGTGCTAGCCTGGCAAGGCAAGGTCTGGGCTAAGGTAGCCCAGACCCGTCGATGGGCAACTAAAAACATGAGAATTTTGAATGCCCTGTGATACTGAGTGTAAACAAGAGTGAATGATCATGCATTAAAACAGTAAGTGCGGGATTCAGAAAACAGGGAAGGATGCATGTGTTTGAAGTGAGTCACTGCAATAGCAACCATTAGTGAAAAATAGTTTCATACATGTTACAGCAGTGAGATGCGAACGAAAACTGAAACAGTGCTTCTACAAGATAACATACTTCAAAACAACAGCAAGCAATCATTGAAATTAAGCAGAAAAAACATACACAAAGCGAAACACAAAAAGCAACAGAAATGTAGCACAAGACATGAGAAACAACATTTCCCTGAAACAGCTAAGTTGAAAGTGCCAAAGACTCCTGGATGCCATGTGGGATGTCAGATCTATAAGATCGATGTGAGGAATGAGCTCTACAGCGTCCGGTTCATATGTTTTGATAAGATCAAGGTTATGACGTGCATGCCGCAAATCTAGGAAAAAGTGACACTTGGCGAGAGGTTTCTAAAATGAGCTTTGCATGTAACCTCCGGCTGCTAAGAATAGGTCCCTAGATCTAGGGATTCCTTTTGCATGTTGTCTTTTACTATTTCAAGAAGAGCAGCCCATGCATGCAAATCAGTTTTTCTCGGTCCCGGAGGGAACCAATTAGCCTGAAGGCACATGCAATAGCTTACTTGACTGAGAGAGGGATTTGCACAATTTCTAAGAGGAACAGGGTTGGCTCTCCCAAAGGGATTGCACAATTTTTGGGAGGAGCATGTGATTTCTACCCAGAATTGCTCAATTTATGGGAGGAGCTAGGTCAACTCTCTAAGAGGGATTGTGCAATTTCTGGGAGGAGCAGGTGACTTTTGCCCAGAATTGTGCAATTTTTGGGCTGAGCTGCAGTGCTGGCCAGATTGTGCATTTTTTCCAAGGAAGACTGTGTGACTTCTCTGCACAATTTTTTAGCTCAATAGTCTACCCAACTGATTTTCGCAATTTCTGGGCTGAGCTACAGTGTTGGGCTAGATTGTGCAATTTTCCCAAGGAAGACTGTCTGACTACATTGTGAAATTTCTAAGCCCAATAGGCTGCCCAGCAGATTTACACAATTTATGGAGGGAAGGTTAAATTCCCTTCCAGTATTGCGCAATTTTTTGAGGGAGCTTCTCAGCCAGCAACTAGCCAAAGTCCATAGTGGTAGCCTGTAAGGGGAGTGAAGCAAACTAACATGCACAAGATGGAAAGCTACTGAAAAACCAATGAAGCCTATGTATTTGATAGCGCAAGACATGCTGCAAAGATGGCTGGTAAGGAGGTTCCAAAATGAAGCTAAGGAAAAATTTTGGAGGGTGGTTGTAGCCATGTTGGCTGCGTGGGGCCTGACCCAAGTTCAGCGTTAGTTAGTCAAACAAATCCCTACACTACTGGCCCTTTCGGCATCAGCCCGTGGAGCGCAAACAAAAGTCTCACCCGAAGCAATATGGGGAGATGCTAGAACCAAGTTTTTGCACCCTGAGATGGTTGTGATGTCAGTTTATTCCTCCTATTCCTGCTTTCACGTAGGTCATTAAGTTCTAGGGCTCTATCTGTCTAGCCCTTTATTCCACCCTTTAGTACCTCTGTGAAGGGGTACAATTGGCCTTTACAGCCTTAACCAGCAGTTTAGGTACTTTTGCACTGCCAGGGCAGCGTATCATGCATATTCCCAAACTAGCTTAAGTGTCTTACTTATCTTATTAAACAATCATAGTTAGTGCCGCATAAAGATATATCCTTGCATTCAATTAACCAATGTAATTACATACATTCACATACCACACAAGCATTATAAATGAAATTCATTTACAATAGAACAAGATGCATTAACAGGAAACAGAGACACAGAATTTATAGAATACTTCTCTTTATTGATATCTTCAGATGATTATAGAATCTATCCGCCCTGCACACATAGCTGCAGGGGTCTGTGCACTCAGCTGCGGACTTCTACCCTAGGCCTCTGCGCACTCAGCTGCAGAGCCTCTACCTACACTATGACCCAAAACTTAGACTTCTCTCCTTATCGCTCAAGAATTCTTACCTCTTCTACAAAAACTTTTTTCTACTTAGAGCTTACTTACTTAGCTCTTTTTATACAATCCCATGGTCTGCGGACCATGGGTATATCTTTACAACCGACTTTACACTTTACAAAATAAGGGTGGACAACCATTTTTGACTCATGACATCTTCGCGCTCTGCGACCACAAAATGCAGAGACTTTACACTTTATTACAAAACTTGACCCAAAACATGGGCTTTCAGCCCTAAATCTATCATTGGGGGATCTCGTTCCCAACATGCCCCCAACACAAACATCGTGACCCACCCTCAAGTCACTATGCAGGTGCTGAGATCTTAGCGTGAATACCTCCCAGCTCGACCTGTATGACCGCAACCTCGGTAGTACACTGTGCAGCTGCCTACTTCGCGTCTTCAACCATCTGCTCGGTCACTGCTCTTGAATTGTCGGCCTGAATTTTTTTCTGAGTTGCTTGTAGAGTCACAAGCTTTCCTTCAATAGAGGTTGTGACCGTGTAAGCCTCATCTAGCTAGGGCTTCAATCATGCCTTTAGTACAGCTTCCTTATGTAGCACTGCATCCACCTGTTCTTTCAGCTACTTGGCCTCCTGCAGCTTTTCCAATCTCTGTGTGAGTGCGACCGTTCACATTATGCCCTTGACCTCATCATACCACTACTACAGCTCGTGCTCTTCTATCTCTAGTCATTGTACATTAGGGTCCTCCTACTATCTCATCAAGACCTCGAACGATTGCTCAAAAAGTTGTGTGCAGTCTGCTATTGCACTTTCAACCATCACTATTGCCTCTGTGACAGCGGTTGCACACTGCTACTTTACTTCTGGCGGAGTTGAACGCTGGGCCTTCAACTGTAACTCGGTGATCTATAGATTCAACTCCAACTGAACCCTCGCCATTTCTGTACGAGTGTCTTGCACCCCTGTAGCCAACTTGTGGATGCGCACCTTGACTGGTTCTTTCTTAGGAATGGCCAACTTTGGGACCATTTGGCATGCCTCTTCGATGAACTAAAGTATACGCTAGTTCTGGTCAGTCACCTTGGTCAAGGCGACACTGGCAGAGTCTCGTTGTAGTGCCATCTACTCATTATTAATCTGGTTCTCGCTAATCACCTGTAGAGCACGGTGCTCGCGGGCCCTCATCTCCGCAATCACTCCATCCTACAAGAGGTGGAGTGCCTCACTAGGGAGCACTACCAGATTCAAGTCTACTCCCTTGAGGGCGCTGACAGTGGGCCTGTCAGCTTCATTATCCATGGCCAGTGCTCCATCAGGTAGCACTATCGCATTGGAGGCCTTCATGCACAACATCTCGGTAGCATCTGAAGTGTCGATAGCAAGGCTGGCGGAAACTGTGCGAGCCTGTGACGCGTAGGTCTGAAGCTCCTACAAACCTGTTCAAATAGCCCCCAGTATTATTTGTTCTTGTTGCTCAAAATCTTTTAGGGCCTCTGCAATGACATCTCGCACCGTGTCACCGATGTCATGCAAATCGCCCTCGGTGAGGGTGATTGGGTCCAGTGATGTCTTAGTGGCCTTGGATTTCTTCCTGGACCCTCCTTTCTCCTTCTCCCTTAGACAATCGATGTGGGTAGACATCGCCTGTGGGTCCGCGTTGTGCTGCACTGTTTGCTTGTCCGTCTCTTCTTTTGTCTCGGGTGAAGGTGACCTCGCGCCTTTGTCAAAGCCCCACTCTGTTCCACCTATTTGTTTCTCCATCTATTGAGGGGCATCATGCTCCACTTGGGCCTTATCAGCGACCTCCTTCTTTCTCTTTTCAGCCAGCTACATCATCTTGAGCTTAGCCTCCTCGTTTTTGTGCTGCACAGCGGACTTGCTCCCTCCCACTGCCAAGTCTGTTGTAGTACGCCACTTTGCTAGCCATCGATCAAGTACTGCATCAATGGCGTCATCCATTGCTAGGCAAGGAAAGTCATACCATGTCTGCGCAAGGTCCTTCCGTGCCCTGATGGACACATGGTGAAAATCTGCTTTAAACTCTGCCTAGCCCTACAGGTTGGCAAACAATGTAGGTGACAACCGCAACTTGTGGTTGATGGCCATGTGGGTGTTCATCTCCATCAAGATCCAGAAGACCTTGTTGTCCTTGATGTGTTGCGCATCCTTGGTTGCCCACAGTGAAGCGTACTTCATTGCTTCTGGTAGGTCTGGCGCAACCAAAGGGAATTGTTAGATCTAGTTTTCAATTATATGAAAACAAGTCAAACCAATAACTGATAATATCATATAAATTAATAATAATATATTTTCCATAACAGCTATATTTTTAATAATATTTTTAACTAATTCACCAATGGCTATATTTCAAGGGCCTACCCTGGACAATGATGCATCCATGCTATTTATTCCTTTAGATTGATTGATTTCTCACCTTGTCCTGAGGATGAACCACATTAGTTGGTTTGAAACGTCGACCTAATCCTATCTATGTGATTAATCTGGAAGACTTATGTCTATAAATGGAATTGGCTGTCCTCTGGCAGTTCCCATGCTACCAGCACAATAGACAACAAGAGCCATGCGTAGTGGAACATCTTGCTAAGCTCTTGTGCCTCACGGTAATTCGCAAGGAACTCACCACAGAGGTAGTCTGCCCAATTGAACTGAACATCTTCAGCACAATGGGCTACTAGTGTGACGACAAGCGCCGACACCTCATCGGCGCGACACTTCCTCATCACCTTCCCTGCTAAATATTCGTAGCCACCTTTACAGAAGGGTCACAGATGCTGGATATGGCGTATCCACATGGCTTCTTTACCAGCTTAAACTTCTCCTTCATGGCCTCCGCAAGGACCTGCTCACCACCTTTTCCGCAAAATATCATGGCTGGATTTTCTCCTATGTAGGGCAACCACGTGATCTCGTGGATCAATATGTTAGTGATGGGTATTTGGCTCCTCCAGCCACAGACACCGATCATGCACCAAGCATAACAACTGCTTGATGACCAAGGCTATAATTGGGGTGTAGTTGTAGTGTGACACCCATAGCATGTTGAGCAGACCTGCCTTCTCTACTCCTCTGAGCCACCTCCACGGCTCCAATGCAGTCATTCCGATGGTTGTATCGATAATGTAGCGCATCAGTTGCGATCACCAAGTGTGGGAACTTCTCATGGTCAACCAAGTCCCAGTCTTCGAGTTTTAACAGAGGAACCCGTTCCAAGTGTGATCCTTCAAAAACAATTTCATCCGACAACAGAGGGGTTTGCAAGGGGACCTTGCTCTCATTGATATATTTTGGCACCTTGGTCTTGCCTTTGTGCTAAGGTACGTACTCAGGCAACCGAGTGATAGGGTTAGCGCCCTTGGCTTCAACTTCCTCCATGTCTATTCCAACATCTTCATCATCCATCAGGATGTCTTCAATTTCTTCCTCCTCCAGCTCCAGATTGATGGCTTTTCCCTTCTCCTATGTGGTGGGCCTATCCTTCGGTGGGTTTCTTCTTGGTGATGCACACACCGGTATTGCAGGCTGCTTTCCCTTCTTATCTTTCCTACTCTAATTGGTTGGGGTGGGCTTTGGTCTTGGCGTCCTTGGTGATTTAGGGACTTCCGCTAATACTTCGGCCACCTCTAGAGCAGCTTCTTCAGCCTCCATAGCAATTTCTGGCACTGATTCCTCTGATGTCACTTCTTCGTTGTCTATAGTTGTTTCATGTGTCGATATAACGCTTTCCAACTATGCTCGCAACGTCTCTGGTAAGTTCACAAACGCTGGACTCACTATCAAAGCCTCAAAAAATTCTCAATTCCTGTGTGCCTGAGAGCTCAACAACTCAATTCTCAAAATGCCAAGTGTTTTTTCGCTGGGCAGCCACCTATAATTTATAGGTAATTTTGAATTCAAATCTGACCGCTCCCCCCAAATTCAGTTCATTAATGTCAGATTGGTGGCAAATTTTCAAGGATCTGACCCATAAATTTCATCTTAAATGCCAGTCTCCCACTCCATTTGGCCGCATTTCTACCATCAAATCATGAATAGTGACTTTAACGGTCACTTTTCGGCCACCCTGCATGATTTCATCCTAGGTAGCACAACTCCCTTCATGTTGTCGCGAACCCTGTGACACTTCATCACTTCACACAATCCTCCAATCATGCAGCTCCCCAACCCGGGCAGTGTAGTTTATAGTCCTACACCTCCTTTGAGTTGCCTGGAGTGCTAAGACTATGCTACCTTCATATAATCACATGGCTGGACCACCGGTGTATGGCTTCAATCGACTGCCATTCACCTTTCCTGGGAAGGGATCTCCATTCAATTTGACCAGCTAAACCGCTCCTCCATCGATAATCTCCTTAATGAAATAGGGCCCTAACCAGTGCATTCTGAATTTCCTTGGAAATTTATCAAACTTGCTATCATATAACAAAACCAAGTCATTTACCTTAAAGGTGTGTAGCTTAATGTGTTGAGCATGCCATGCTTTCTCGCGCTGCTTTTGGACATGTTGGTGAAATCTAGCTAGAAATCTTTCTTCCTCAAGCTCATCCAGCTACGTGAGCCTCTCTTACATGGCTCCACAATCCACCATACCCGTGAGTACTGTTATGCACAGACTAGGCACAATGTATTCCATGGGCATCACTGCTTCAATACCATATACAAGTCTAAAGGGTGTTTGTCCAGTCAACTTCTTGCATGTCGTTCGATAGGCCCATAGTACTACGGGTATGCATAGGTCCCAGTCACTTCACTGAGCATTCCAAACCTTGGTCAGTGCATTTTCCAGCACTTTAATGAATGCTTCCGGTTGGCATTATGGTACAGGTGTTTTCCTTGATGGAAAATCACTCAGAGGTATGATACAGGTGATGGCAACTCACTCAGAGGACAGATCATAGTGCAGCAGGTAAAGAGAGAGATATACGCAGGTTGACCGTGATGAAAGCGCGTATATACATGGGTTATCTGAGCAAAAGGCGCGTATGAGATATACGCATGTTAACCTTGATGGAAGCACGTATACACGCAGGTTAGTGGAACAGTAGGTGCGTACACGCGGGTTCATAGAAGTAAAGGCGTGTACATGTTGGAAACCATGGTTTTGGTCCGTGGTATTTGGTCCATGGTATTTGGTCCGAAGTGACGACCCCAGGTATTGGGTCCAAGGTATTGGTTCGACATGGTTTTGGACCATGGTATTGAGAAAAGCCTAAACCTATATAAGGAGAAGATCATTAGGCCAAAGGGTGGGTGAAATGAATGTCTGTTGAAGGGTGAAGTTCGAGCATGATTGTTATGGGTTTTTGATGCTTGGCTTGATCTGAATCAAGTTGATGACAACGAAGGTTTAAGCAATTATCTATAGATATGTACATGGGTTCTCTCTGGTAAAGGTGCATATACACGCGTGTTTGACACATTCAAGTAGCATATATCTGTACGTGAGTTCTCTTTGGTAAAGACGTGTATGCACGTGTGTTTGACACAGTCAAGTAGCGTATGCATTATGAGATTTGATGTTTCTGGTTGTTATTGATTCTTGTGGTTCTGGCAGAGTTCTGGGCTCTGGTATGTGTTTTGGTAACTGTGGTTGTGGCAGAGTTCTGGGCTCTGGTATGTGTTTTGGTAACTATGGTTGTTGACAGGGTTTCAATGATTAAGTATTGGGTGATTCAGAGATTGATGATGCAGGTATAATTGATGATAGTATTGCAGTGATGATTGTTGTGTATTTATGGATCCAGTCTGAAAATTTATGAAACGTGATCCTTGGAAGAGAAGGTTGTAGCCTTCTATAGGCCAGCACCTATGTACTAGTACTAGCTAGTACAAGAGCTAAGGGGGTTATAGCTCCCTTCCAGGAGAAGCTGGAAAATGAGAGAGGGTTGTAGCCCTCTGTAGGTTGCAGCCTACATATTGGTAAATGACTACACCAGTACATTGTAAAAGAAGTTTCTTATTAAAAGAAGATAGAAACAAATTGCAGCAGGTGGTTTTCACCCACATTGGGTTTCCACCTTATATCATGGTGTTCATGTGTGTGGCTTATGATCTGTTCTGGTATACTGCTCCTGTTTATTGTTAATATGGTTAATAATGTTCTGATGCATTCACTGAAGATAAACTAACTAAATCATAAAGGTTACTGGATGTACGCTAGTTGCTTTTGACACAGTCGCGTATATATGCGGATATCCTTAACAGAAGTAGCGTATATGAATCTGAGTATGAAAATAAAAAAGTATCTGATTTGCTAATACTGATTCACCCCCCCTCTCAGTATTATTTCCAACAATTGGTATCAGAGCAGGTTTTTCAGAAGAAGCTTGATCACTTGAAGGAAAGATCCATCAGAATGGCTAATCAAGAAAGAGAGGCATCCATTAGACCACCAATCTTTGACGGGAGCAACTTTACCCACTGGAAGATAAGAACCACAGCATATCTGCAATCGCTTAGAATGGATGTCTGGGGAATCGTGGAAGGAGGATACACATATCCATCAGCAATTCCTATAGATACAGCAGAGAGAAAGAAATATGAACTCAATGCCAAAGCTATTACTGTCTTATTGGGAAGTTTGTCACAATCCAAATTCATGAAGGTCATGCATTTCAAATCAGCCAAGGAAATATGGGACAAAATCATTCTAAGCTACGAAGGAGATGAACAGGTAAAACGAGCAAAGCTTCAAACTCTCAGAATACGGTATGAAAATCTTAAGATGCATAGCAATGAAAGCATACCTAATTATTTTCTGCGTATAGATGAGATTGTCAATTGTATGAGGAATCTGGGTGAAGAATTTAAGGAATTTGTCTTAGTTGAAAAAATTTTAAGATCTATGTCTACTAAATTTGATTCCAAAGTGTCTGCAATAGAAGAAAAGGAGAATCTGCAGAAAATCACTATGTCACAGCTTCACGGAATCTTAATTGCTTTTGAGATGAGAATAGGAGGACCATCAGATATGAGAGAAGTTGTTTTCAAAGTATCATCGAATGGATCAGGATACATTTCAGAAGGGGAGGAAGAAGTGAATTTTGTCAAGAATCTTGAACGAGGATCTGGAAGGTTTGAAGGTAAGCTACCTTTCAAATGCTTTTCATGTGGTAGAATTGGTCACTATGCTGCTAGATGCCCTCATAACAAAGGAATGATGCCTGAAAAAGGTAATAGAAGCTATTATACCCATGTTAAAAGTAATGACTCATTCAATAATAGTGAAGACATTAAAATTCTCATGGCATACGAAAAGAAGGATGTAGAATCAGAAGAAGTTACCAGATTAAATGAACAATTGGAGACAGTAACCAGAGTAAGGGAGCAATTGCAGGATGTAGTAAAAGATCAGAGCATAACAATTCAGAGACTTGAATCGAAGATCCTCTCTCTAAAATAAGATCTTGAAAAATCAAAGAAGCAGAATAGAGAAGCTCTTGAAGAACAAGAACATGAAGTGATCGAACTAAGGCAACAAGTGGAAGAAGGAAGAAAGTTGAAGAAAACATAAGGAAGAAGTATCTGGAAAAGGAAGAACAACATCAGGTTGAGGTAAATATCTTAAAAGGTAAATTAGAAGAAAAGGATAAATTGTTACAATTTCATGATAGTACTAAGATTTTGGATGACATTCTTGGTAGTCAAAGATCCCCTACTATCAAAACTGGTCTTGGCTTTTATGAATCTGATGAAGGTGAATCTAGTTCACAAGGTGAGCCAAGGAACTCTAATAAGAAATCTGAAATGCC
>APFE031148591.1:0-68493 GCA_000404065.3 Pinus taeda | reverse complement strand
GCCATGCCTAGTGAGAGATTCGCCAAAAAATTATATATACATATTATATTATTGATAAAATCGTCTTCCATTTTTCCTATATACCATGGAGATTCGCCCATTTATTATACTTATAAATTTAGGGGGGGTTCTTAAAATTTTCCCTGTCTATCACGGTGATAATGTACCACGCTCCTGTCTTCTTTCCTTGGGGATGAATGGGTCCCACAAAATCTATCGCCCATTTCTCAAAGGGTTTTAATGTCATCTGTGGATTCAGATGCAGCTCATCCCTCCACGATGGCCAGCCAGTCCTTTGACACACATCACACGCTTTGCAGTAATTTTTTGAATCCTGATGGAGGGTTGGCCACCACAATGCGTGTAGAATCTTCTGCGCGATCGCTCTCCCTACATAATTCCCTCCCACAATGCCCCCATGAGCATCCACGATGATACTGCTCCTTTCAAACTTTGGTACATATCGTTGCAATATTTCATTAGACCCCATTTTGTATATATGCCCAGCAATGACAGAAAAATCTGTCGTGCACACCACTAACTCCTCCTTCTGCTGGATAGTTTATCATTCTGGGGCAGTTCCTATCGTTAGGAAGTGTATGATATCTTCAAAATGACCATCCACGATGTGTAATACAAATAGTTGCACGCCAGGCAACTATTTGACACCGCTCACAAATAGATCACAGATCAATACACCAGTATTTTGATGTGGTTAAAACCCTCAGAGAGGGAAACAGTCCACGGCCTGCGCCAACATGGCTACTACAGGCAATTTATTAATAAAAGAATGAAAATTTACATAAGCTTCTCTCATGCACGGTTAACCTACAAATGACCCTCCATGCGCTTTAAAAAGAATTCATGGACCAATCGGGTGTCAAGCCACGGATCAAGTGTCGGTAATAACGAGGAGAGAATGAACCGTCGGATCACTACATATCGTGACCGTCGGATTGTAAGTTACAAAATGTACAATGGTAAAGAAACACACTTTACCTAACTCTATACTAGACCAAGTTGAACTTAACTATTTCCTATGTGTCGGAATATCCTAACAAGGCAAACCCTCCTCCAAATTAGTGGGATCTTCCCATGTTTCGATGTGTAACAGGTGGTCTGGTCCCGCGTTCAGTCATCCAAGTTTCACAATAACTTCAAAATCGTACTCCTGGAACAATAACAACCACCTGTATATTCTCCCTCCAAACATAGGCATATTGACCAGGTATTTCAACGTGGAATGATCTGTATACATATTTAAATGGCCACCCAATAAATAGTGTCTAAACTTCTGGAGCTCGTATACCATGGCTAACCCTTCACACTCAGTGGTGGAATAGTTCTTCTCCACCTTGGATAACCTTCGACTTGCGAACACTATAGGAGGGTCCAAATCTCCTCCGCTAGCCTATGCCAGTATTGTTCCCAGCACTATACAGGACGCATCAACATATACGTGAAACTCCTTCTTCCAATCTGGGAAGAATAAAATTGGTGTGGTGACCATATTTTCTTTCAATACATCCAAGATTTTCTTACAGTCCTCGTTCCAGCATAATGTGGCATCCTTTTTCAACAACTTCTCCATAGGCATGGTGATCTAGGCATAACCTTTGATAAACTTTCTGTAATATCTAGTATGTCCTAGGGTAGCGCATAACTGTTTCACACTCCTCGGTGCTTCCAAGTTAAGTATCACCGTGATTTTTGTGGGATATACCATCAGTCCCTCTCTACAAACCACATGACCCAGCAGGGTCCCAAAAGGAACACAAAACAGACATTTCTTTGAATTAAGCATGACCTGGTATCTTCGACAAGTATCTAGCATTAGGCGCAAACTTTCCACATGGAATTTCACCAACCCAAACATAGTCCAATCATCAAAGTACACTTCATGGAACTTATGAATAAATTCCTTGAACACCACAACGACTATGCGTGGAAAAATCGCAGGTGCATTCTTCAATCCGAAAGGCATTACAGTGCACTGAAAACAGCCCCACTCAGTCGCGAAGGTCATCTTGCTCCTATCCTCCGGTGCAATTTTGATCTGATGGTACCTAGAGAACCCATCAGTGAAGGAATATGCTTCCTGGCCACGTACATTATCCAATACTTCATCAGTGAATGGAGTCGAGAAAGGATCATGTACACAAGCATCATTCAACTTCCTGAGATCTACGCATATCCTTATTTCATCCTTCTGATTCTTTTCCTGTAACACCATTGGGCTTACCCAATTCGATTCTTCTAAGGTCTCAATGATGTCTGCCGTGATCATCTTATCTAGCTCTAAGCAGACCTTTTCCTTATACTTCGGATTGAGATGGTAAGGTATTTCCTTAACCAGCTTTGCATCAGGCTTCAGCGTGATCTTCATAATGCCTAGGTCTCCAATTATCCCTTTTAGATCCATAAACTTGGTAGGGAACAAATCCTGGTATTTGCGGAGAAATTTAGCGACCTTATCCACCATTGCATCATCCCAGTGATCTTTGATATTCATGAATTTGGGATCTGCCTCCATACCAATATTTACCTGTTTTGTTTTTAGTGGCGTGGTTATATCAGGATTCTCAATCTGCAATCCCTCAACCTCGCGGTGACCTTCTATTTCAGGGATGTTAATCTTTCATGGACCCTCATCTTCTTCTTCAACAGTCACATTATAGCATTCCATCGTGTGACTCAGCTAATTAGTCCAATCAGGTTCAATCAGGTCCAAGGGATCTTGTGATATCCTAAAGATTGTTGCTTTCACTTCTTGTAGTGCCTCATCAATACAGTCAAACCCATCTTCAAAGCTGAATTTCATTATAAATCCCTCATGTAGAATATCCAATTCACCTATACCATGGCGGAGCTCTGTTTCTAAGTACCAGTTCATTGAGATGACATCCAAGGTGTGACAGAACAAGTGTACCCATTCAGGTTGGGGCTTCGCTCCATAAGCCTTAGCTCATTTGGCCAACTGTGCGCATGGATCATCCTTCCCATCATACTTGTCTGTCATTCATACCTTCGGCTTCCTAAACCATGTTCTCATCATCCTCCTACATTCGCACCCATCATCAATGCTACCCTTGTGCGTACCCCACCATCATGCAGGTGTAGCGCACAATGCCCAGTCCAAAGCCTGGAAGCGCTACTTTTCTGGTACCTCCCTCTCAAATGCATCCAAAAAGATAACTACATCATTCAGGCCATCATAAGTGGGCATATTTCTTACCTTTGATGACACACAATGTAGTGACCAGTTCATCATGTTACAACTTAGCGTGGTTACTTCATGTAACTAATTTTGTCAGCGCTCTAATTCTTCATCACAGTCTAAGGGGCAGGAACTCTCGCGATCCCATGTGATTTGTCCATCCACTATTGGATTCACCCAATCTTGGTCTTGTGCTATTATCTTATAGATACAGTCCAAATCGTCATCACTCTCATAATCGTGGACTGGTTCAGTATAGCGGGATCTAGGGGTACTATTACGCGGAGTGATTTCTTTTCAAATATCATCTTTCGCTTCTTTAGGTTGATTACCTCATTCATATCAGTAGCCCAATCAATGCCAAGGAGCACAGGGTAGGGGTTGTTGTCATCCACAATTTCTATTACTTCAAAGTCAGCCAATGTGCTCGTGCCTTCAATATCTATAGTCACCCCTTGCAGCTGCCCCATGGGGATGATCTTCTACTGATTTTCCATCCTTAACTGAATCGAAGACCACTACAGCATGGGTCTTCCCATCCATTCCGAAGTCTGCTTTGGTAGGACGTTCGCGTCTGACCCCAGATCCAAAATAACCTTATCCATTTCATACTCTCCTATCTGCGAGGTCAGTCTCATCTCTTGTCATGTCCTTGTTTTATGCTTCCCAATCTTTCGTACCACATGTGGTTCACTCGGAGTGTTTCCGGTGCATCTATTTATAAGCTCCTGTAATCCCTTCAAAACCTTGTTGTCGCACAGCAATTTCATGCAAATCTCTAGAAAGGTCCTAAGCATAGAATAGTCCATTTCCTGATCCAGCTTATCCTTGCTTCCTGAGGTGGAGGCCTTTGCGGAGATCTTCTATGCCTCCATGAACGTTTCATGGGCATGCTCTAAATCAAATTCAGCCTCCTTCTTTGGAGCTTTGCGAACCCATGTGTTGTCTTCAGACTATTTCCCCTTATCATCCCCTGTTTCAATTCCACTTTGGAGCACTATATTCACATTTGGATCCTCTTAGTGAGGCTCAGACCTCATCATCTGTAGGTTCTGAGTCGGTTGAGGCAGTAGTGCCCCTTTGTCGCGTATCCTCGCTATTAGCATAGGACAGTCCTCTATTTCATGATCAAACAGGGTGCAATATTTGCACGACGGACGCGTTGGGTTAGTGAAATCGCAGGCATAGTGTCCTAGTCCTCTGCAATTGTAGCAAATTAGCTATCCCTGACCTCTGCCAGGTCCTCCTCCGCCTTGGCCTCATTCGCGCCCCTGAAAGGTTGTTCATGCCATGCCAACACTCTAGTGAGGGAGTTGTGTTTCTGCCTGAACCCTATAGGTAGGTGTTCTATTCATAATCAATTCATAAATTCTGCAATTGCGCTCATCATGTCCTACTGACCTATAGAAGTTGCAGAATAGTTGTTGCAGTGTTTGTACAAACTTCTGCAAAAAATGACAGTTATATGTCATATGTTTTCCCGCTACCTGACATATAGCACACCACAACATAGGCCCCTTGCTTGGTCCTACTTGAGCTTCCAGCCTCAAAGGCATCGGTCCTCCTCCTAGGATATAGTTCACAAAGACCGGACAATGGTCTTTGTCATGCCCCTGACCCTTGCATTTCAGGCACCATACCTCTTCGCGCACCTCCAACTGAACTATCTTGTCCTACTTCAAACTTTGCATTTCAAGGCAAAGATTTTGCAACTGCGCATGGATCATCTGAACCCCTAGGTTTGGATCTTGCATCAGTGTTTCATGCAGTCCCATCACAATCTCCAAGGCCTCTGCCTGAGTCATTATCTTCTATTGTGACAGCGCAACCCTTAGGTGTAGCAAGAGCAAAGCCACAAACCACTCGCGGTGTTGCCCATGTGTTAAGTTCATATTAGCTTTGTGGATTTTACATTTCAACCTCTGATCTAATTCCTAAGGTTTCTCGCCTAGTTTCATTACGATTTCTCTGAACCCCATAATCGACTGTGCCTCAAACTTAGGCCTACTAAATTCTTTATTCAGCGCGATATGGATGTCTGCCACTCCAGCATTTGGGTTATCATTAGAGTATTTAATGTACCAAGTTATCGTGCAATCATGCAGCACACTAACTAGTGTTTCCTTCTTCATGTGATCATCTGTCATGCCCTGAGCTTCCCATACAGCTTTTAAGATGAACCAAAATTGGTCCAAGTCCTCATTTCCCAAGCCTTTAAACCAAGTCAACTTCACTGAATTTTCCATGTTGAACTGCAGTGCAGGTGGAGGTGGTACAGGTAAAGTCGCAGGTGATGGTGGTGAAGTTGGGGGTGGTGTGGGTGGAGGTGGCAGTCATGGGAATCCTTGTCCTATTAAGTGGATAGCACTTTGCGAAGAAGCCTGCTACTCCCTCTTTGTCACCTAATGGAGGTGAAATAAATGGACTATATTCAAGACCCTTTCTTCCTTCGTTCCTGTAAGTCTTTCCGCTTCACATAGCTCTGAACATCAAGGTAGCTGCATAACTTGTTTTTTGCACAATAGCATTTTAATCCGGGTATTTAAAGACTTCAAGTACTTACCTCGCGTACCTTTGAAAAAGCGCCACTCTGCCTCGTTGTAGCTAACTAAGGTTTCGACCGCGAATTCAATCATAAATCCTCCTATGATGCGATTGAGCTAATGATCGATAGCGTGGGTGATCTTATCCTCAGATGCTTTCAATTTTTGTACGAGCTCTGGGGTCCAAACAACAAGACCGTCAAGTCTCCACCTTCCTTAACTATCTTCTAGCTTTACGATCCACTCATATAGCTCAACCAGAAAGGAACAAAAAAATATCTCGTGGATTTCTGTATATAGGTGCATGTCCAGCCACCATTCATTTGTTAATCACATGTTTCTATTCTCCTGCGCCACAAAGTCGTGGATCTTCCTATCCAACCAGTCTTCGATCTCTTTCTTAGTTGGATTCCAGTGATACGACATCACACATGTCTTATGCAAATTCTGGTCCTAGCAACGAAACCATTTTTTGGCTGCGTGGGGCCTGACCCAAGTTCAACATTAGTTAGCCAAATAAATCCCTACACTACTGGCCCTTTCGGCATCATCCCGTGGAGCATGGACCGAAGTCTCACCCGAAGCAGTATGGGGGGATGCTGGAACCAATTTTCTGCACCTTGAGATGGTTGTGATGTCGGTTTATTCCTCTTATTCCTGCTTTCGTGCAGGGCATTAATTTCTAGGGCTCTAACTATCTAGCCCTTTATTCTGCCCTTCAGTACCTCCGCGAAGGGGTATAATTGGCCTTCATGCAACCCTAACCCGCAGTTCAGGTACTTTCATGCTGCTAGTGTAGCGTATCATGCAGATTCCAAAACTAGCTTAAGTGTCTTACTTATCTTATTAAACAATCACAGTTAGCGCCATGTAAATAGATATCCTTACTTGCGTTCAATTAACCAACATAATTATATACATTCACGCACCACATAAGAATTATAAATGAAATTCATACACAATAGGACAAGAAGCATTAACAGGAAACAAAGACACACAATTTGTAGAATACTTCTCTTTATTGATATCTTCATATGATTACAGACTCTATCCGCCCTGTGCACACAGCTGCAAGGGTCCACGCACTTAGCTGCGAACTTCTACCCTATGCCTCTGTGCACTCAATTGCAAAGCCTCTACCTACGCTACGACCCGAAACTTAGACTTCTCTCCTTATCACTCAAGACTCCTTACCTCTTCTACAAAACCTTTTTTCTACTTAGAGCTTAGTTACTTAGCTCTTTTTATACAATCTCATGCTCCATGGACCATGGATAGATCTTTACAGCCAACTTTACACTTTACAAAATAAGGACGAACAACCCTTTATGACTCATGACACCTTCATGCTTTGCAACCACAAAATGTGGAGACTTTACACTTTATTACAAAACATGATCCAAAACATGGGCTTTTAGCCCCAAAACTTTCCTTGGGGGATCCTGTTCCCAACAAGCCGCCATAACTCTTGGCGACACATTAGTAGAACTCCAGTTCTCTGAATGGACCTTTTTCGTGAAAAGAAATTCTAACACCTCTGAAAGCATTGTTCAGTCCTATGTTCATCTCTGTTTCCACACTTGCTTCATTGTAAGATGTAACATCTACCAAGCTCTTGGTCGGTTGACACACATTCCAAGCCAATTCAACACAGTTGTTTCAATTAGGGATGAGGGATATATTGGTGCACAAGCTTTATGGTCAACAGAGTTTTAGTTTCATCTCTAGTGTCTCTCCGCTCCCAGCAGGCCTAGACAGTACCCCGGCAAAGTCAAGCAGGAACACAAGCATCGCTCCACTGCCAGTGAGCCTGGTCAGTACCTCGATGGAGTTACTTTCATCACCTCTCTTCACAGGAAGCCTTTCTCTTCTTTCGAATTATTCATTTTCATTTTTTCAAAAAAAAATCATATTTTCACTTTTTCATTTTCATTTTCATAATTGTGCATAACACTTATTCATTTCAAAGGTGGAAGAGGGATCCCAACTTATTGAGAGCAGAAGAGGTTGTTCCTTTAGAGAAGTAGTTTATATATACCTCTAATGTGCTTTTTAATGTTTTCCCCCTCACCTTACTCTACTTGACTGAGTTGACAAGGGTTAACCCAAAACAACCGACTAGAGTAGCTGACACTAGTTAGCACGCAAGCATTGCGTTTTCATCAGGCTTCATTATGAACAACATGTATTTTCCATTGATGTATCATGGACTGAAGACAACAAGTTCTTCATACAGAGGTAGGACGACAGATAACCAAGTATTGATAACTACACAAGTGCTCTTGTACTTTACCCAGCTTGCTGCAAGAGTCACACATGGTGTCATGAGAGACTAACCTACAAGCGTAAACAAGGAAACAACGAGAAAACAAAGAAAAAATAGAAGTAAATGCGTAAGAAAAGTGAATAAGCAAACATGAAAGGTAAGAAGCAAACACACATGCAAGCAAACAAACCAAAAGAAAACACTACTCCTACTCCTAAGCTAATGGTGCATGAGTCTGCTTATGTAAAGTGATATTTCCAATTCATCCATCGTTGCATTCGTTGACCCATGTTGGTGAAGGCATGGTTCGCAAATAGTATAGTTGCACAAACCACGGGTGTGTAAGATATAATAATGAAGAAAAACACACTCTGAATTTAAAAGCGTCCACAGAACATAATTTAGTGAAAGTGCATGACATGCACTCTGTGGACTTACCATGGTGTTATGCTACCATGTGTGCAGATGTTAAGTGCATGCATTTTCTTAACTGTGACATGCAAGAAAATGCGAGGAAGGTAGACCACTTATGTTGGGCTAATTTATTAACATAAATTAACACAAATATTTCATTATCAATCAGGTTTGTAAAACTTGGAGGCATATCCAAAATGTATGGATATCAAATGTAGTCAATATTAGAAGACAAAATATGAAGAACTAATTAAGGAAATACATTTTATAAATATTAATCTAATTAAATAATTTCTAATTCACTGATGCAATATATGTAAGATGAAGTGGCTCCTAACTTAGGAGATCCATTTGTGTCCCTCTTTTAAAATATTACTTGATGAATAGAAATAAAAAACCATTAATTGACAACAACTTAACATGCACAAATAAGTAATGAAAGAGGCTCATAACTTAGGATATCCTTAATATTCCTCATCACAAATTCATTCATCATAATGCTATTGTTAGAAAACTGGAATTGCATAAAACTACTTGAAAACAAGAAAGATGAACTCTAGTTTTTATTCATTAATCCAATAGGAGGGTTCAACTTACACATTGAATTGTCCCTTCATATGAAGATGATAAATAAACAAATATTCATCAGAAAATATAAATCATCATACACCAAATCAAGTAAGCAAATTTGAAGCAAAACAAGTAAACAAATCTGAAGCAACTAGTTTATGAATATAAAGCTAGTTTAACAATGAAGTGTACTTAGCTTGGAGTGGGGCCCCCCACCCTTGATTTGCACAATTGAAGAGTTTATCAACTACTACAACTTCAGTCAATCATCCACACCATTGAATCGCAAAATGAAGTTATAACAAGTTCTTCAAATTAACTTCAAATATTCAAATGTCTCAACATAAAATTATACAAATTCTACATGGCATAAGCCTTCAAAGTTTTGGCTTAAATAGAAGATCATGAAAAAAATTGATCTAAAGTATCTCTAACAACTATATATATCCATATCCACCTATCCAAGTCGAATTCATCTAACCTATCACTAAAAATATGGAAAATCCCATGAAATAATAAAACTGCCCTATTTCCTATGGATTTTCTGAATAACTGGTCTTGTTTGACCAGCTTTGATCGGGCCTGATTTAGCTTGGTTTGACCAAACCAATTGGAGTTAGTTTAGTCCTAGTTCCCAAGATTTCCATAAATGTATCTATCTCATGCCCAGTTTTCCTGAAAATATGACATCCATATAGCTATTACGGGAATTCCTGATTCTGTCCAAAAATTGCACTTGAAATTCAATTTTCATAAAAACTTCTAAAAATTGCAAAATTAAATTTAAATACCTGAATATGCATAAAATACATCAAAATGAGGTGGATGTGATGGTAAATGGATGGAAAAATATAGAAACTAAGTATGTTTTCTTAAGAAAAACTAGACCAAAAATGAGGGCCAACAACTTAAATTCCACAAGCGTGCTTGCTCTGTAATATTCCTCCAATGCAAGAGCAATGGAATCATGTAATTCAAATGGAGGAAGTGAAATTTGGGTGCTTGGTTGATCTTCAATGCAAAGCAAAGAGTGATGAGGAGCCTTTCGTGTTTCAACAGTTTCTTGATCGGAAGTGAAACCAACCTCAGGATAGCAAGGACCTGACATAACCATCAGCTTGGGCTGAAGTGCCTCGATAGTCTGGGGGGTTTCGACTTCATCGATAGATAGATAATAATAGACCAGTGTCTTAGACAAATTAACAATGAGTGAATCAACATCATGATCAAATGAAGAAGTAGAGAGATCATGACAACCAAGATCAGAAAATTCAGGATGTTTTCGGCATCCTCATGATTTGATGAATCGTGCAAAGGGGTAGATGAGAATCAAGGATGTTCACCCTCTGTGTTTTTAGAAATGAAATATGACATATTGGACATATTTCCAAAGGAGTATTTGTCCTCTCCGCAATGTAATGACAGACTAACATCCGACACGTCTTGTGAATGATCAGAAGTAGAAACATCCGGAAATGATTTTTCACAAGGGAAATCAACAGTGGCAAAATCACAAGGGATATCAGGATAGAGTGTGTGAGGCGCAGATGAAAGGGAGTCATCCTTCACCGCGAGTTCTTCTTTAGATTCCTGCACACTCTCATCATGAATAATGGTGTAGGTTGGCTTCACAACACCAACTCTGTCAACAGCTTGATCCTCGTTCACAATAAGGGTGGAGTCCAAAACAGAAGAGCACAAGGCAATACAATCTGAAGGATCAATAGAACGTGGGGATGGAGGTTGAGGGAATGAATCCACATGACAACCAACAAGTTTGCAACCCAAATCTATGCAGATATCAAGAGCAGGTGGGGTGGGAGGATCAGTGTTTTTAAAACCGGCCACAAAAACCGGTTACCGGTCTGACCGGCCGGTTAGCAAGGCCACCGGTCAGAACCGGCCTAAAAACCCGGTTGGACCCCCTCATTCGCCCAAAAAATGACCTAACCGGGCCAAAACCGGCCAGTTTAGGACAGAACCGGCCGGTTTTTAGCAAACCGGCCGGTTTTGTCCTAAACCGGCCGGTTTTAGGCACGCCCTTGATGTTTTGGCTATTTTATGATTGATCCTTGGACTGATATCAACATAGCAGTGAGTTAGTCTACATTGACACTTCACTGAGCAATCAATTGTTTGGATAGCATTGCATACCATTTTAGAACTGATATTAGCATAACAGTGGACTGATCTGAGTTAGTGCTCTTCTGGAAGTCTGATGCATTCTTGAGGTCATTATACTGTGGTTGAAGCATTAATCTTGTCTTGTGGATGGATAGCGTGTGCTTTCTCTTGTATGCCCTCATTCCTGCACCATTGCATTCTTGATAAATCTAGCATCTCATGGACAGATAACTCTAGCATCTCATGGATAGTATAGTTACATCATAGCACTGTTAATCCTTTGCATTCTTTCATCTCACTTAGAGCTTCTTGCCATTGTGTTTAAGAAAAACTTACTTTTATTCCTATTTCTGGTAGTAAGGAGACATTGCTATCATAACATTGCTCTTAAAGAATCATTGGAAATCATTTCACTCTTAATTGACAAAACAGAAGCATAAGAGGTATCTAAGTCTTTGTTCCTTGCACCATCAGGCTAATTTTCATTGATGGGTAAGTTACAGTGATCTGATTTCTTCCTAAGAATTCGGAGGACCGAAATATTATTCACAATATCAAAATTGGTACCCCCTATATTGGCTTTCGTTCTTTGCATCTGGTAGTTGATTGGTAAGTAAGAAGTGGACTGATATACCTCATCAGTAGCTACAACAAATTGTTGATAGTGATATCTGTGGTTAGGTTATCATTTGTTGCTCTCTGATGTTCTATCAAAGTCTTGAGGATAGCCTTTTGTCCTTAGTTTGATTACTAGTTATCTTCCCTCGTGTTCTCTGTTACATAATTGTTTGTCACTGCATTTCATAAATTTTAGTTGTATTCCATTGCTGCACTTGTATTTGCATGCCTGCACTTATCATTTAATTGATTTCTTGCACTTCTCTGCCAGCAATCTCATCTTGTCTCTTTCAATGATATCGCCAATGCTTATTATGCTTATGGAATGTTAAAGTGCTCTTGTTCTTGATCATTGATTAACTTACCATAGGAGTGCTCTAATAAGGAACTTTAAGAATCACATTTGGAATATTGTTAACAGTTGACCTTGATTATTTCTAAAGATGCTCTAAAGTTTATTTTGTGCTTGTTGTTCAATTGTATTTGCTTTAAGTATAATCGTACCTAATCGTTCATTTTGAATACGAGCAGATTAATTGAGTTTAATTGTTCTTACTTGAAGCGCTTTGATTATTGAGAGTAATATTGTCTCTCATTAGAATGTCATGTTCGTAATGGGAAATATAAATTGATGACAGCAAATAAAGCATAAACATGTAACCATAAAACTAACACTCATAGCTTGCAGCATTGTAGCATTGTTTTTGGACTTTATAGGCCATTTAGAGCCTCATTTCTTATGTATTTTGCTATTTTATCGATGATATGTATTGTACTTGGTGCCATTTTGATATATTTACCTTTACATGGTATATAAATGAGCAGACTTTGCATATTTTGTCTCTATTGGCTTGGAATCATGGTTTTACATCTTAAAAATAGTTTTATTTCATTAAAAATTAATTATTTAATGTATTTTTTTAAACCCGGTTCGTTTAGACCAAACCAGTCCCGGTTAGACCGGTTCCGGTCGGTAAACCGGTTCATTAGGTGGACCGGTCCGATCACCGGTTCCGGTTTTAAAAACATTGGGGAGGATATGACAGTTCAACAGATGTGTGTGCATAATCTCCCACATCACTCTGCGGTGGTGGAGTTGTTTGATGAGGTGAAGGCAGACAGTCACTTGTGATAGCAATTGTGCCTACCTATGATTTCACAACTCCATCACCGACGTGTGCTAAGAGGGGTTCAAATTATTTCAAGAATTGCGGATTTTTGGATATGTGAAGAAGATACTCAAATCTTCCATCGAGAAATTCCCAATCAATTTCATCTTCGAGAAATTAGTATGCAAGGTTAGAAAAGCATGTGTGAAATTGTTCAATGGATTCATCAGGTTCTTTTCGTAATTCCACAATTTTTTTGTTGAGTTCTTTATGGTTAAATTGATTGAAAGCATGGTCTATCTCTGCGACCAGATGAGAAAGGGAATGAATAGATTTTTCAGCCAGTGTGGCACACCAATGCATTGGGTGCCCTCAATGCATGTAGATGAACAACACGCAGGTCATGTATTATTCAAAGGTTCCATGTCTTTTGCATGAGCCTACAATGCCAACCATGTGCCTAACCAAGGATACGTAGCCTCCACCATCGTATGTTTTATGTGCCAATTTATCCCATAGCTTTTCTGAGATTTTGAAGTCGTTTCCATAAGACATACACTCTAGAATAGAAACTATGTAGTTAGTCATGATAGATATGCAAAGATTCAAAACAAATTGTTAGGACTCATCTCTTCGTATGGCCCTCCTTCTAGCACCAAAATGTTGACGGTGCTAGACCCGCCAACATGTCAGGGGATCTCCCTCGTAAGAAGTCCCAACTAGACCTCAGACCATTTGGTGTAGGAGTCTCAGCAGTGGGTCGTACGGTATCGCCTTGACCGCAGTTGCACGCAGAGGCAAGTAAGATGTCCCTATTGGTAGCAAGTGTATGACATGTGCAACAAGTCAAGGAAGTTGTATGAATGGTTCTAACACACAGAAAGTGAGGTGAGTGAGCCTTTTGGAAACCTGTGGAAGCACGCGGGTTGGAAGGAAACACACAAGCGAAGATGCATCACAACTAGAAACAAAGTAAGCTAACAATCCAAAGTGATGGTTAAACCAACAACACATCTTAATAAGATTCATACATACTTATATAGAAAGAGTCCAAACATGCATGCGTAAGAAAATAGATACATACATCATTAGAGTAACCAAGATAGCTGAAATACAATAACAACATATGCATGAAACGTGTTGACTCTGTTATATTAAGAAATGAAAGTTCCAATCATATAGTACAACCATGACCAACCACTAGTCTCGATAGCGGAACGTTACAGTCACTATCTCCTGCTCCTCCAAAGAGATATACTAGCTATGCACTGTGGAGAAGCCAAGGCACGTTACAGTACTCTCCAAGCTTTCTCTAAGATACTCCTATCGGAATCTTGGCTTACCAAAATCCTCTACAATGAGTTATGAGGTACTATAAATAGCCAAGGGTGGGTTGACCCTTGAAATTCCCCTTTATGACTGTTCACCTACCCTCATGACTCTTCAACTACTCTATGATTGTTACATTCAACTATCGACACTTAAACTTCCACATTACAAGATGTTACATACACTCTACACATGTACCCATGTGAGACAAAATAGGCTTGAACAAGCCATGCAAGACATCACTAAGACTCAGACAATTGTTTGAAGACTAACTCTTCGACATCCTCATGATGGTAGATGGTGGCAAATGGATGCCAAGCTTGGCCGTCTATGATGTTGTCCACATGCTCAAAGGTGACATCCTCCTTAAAGCGAACTCTTGCCTCCATTGCATCTGAGTACATTGATATGGCTCCTTTGTCCAACTCATCTAACAACATGTGCATCATCGTCTTGAGTTCAGTGAGACCAACAACATACTAATGCATAATTTCTATGCTGATCTCTAAGTATGTGTTGGTGACCATGCACATCAACTTGTCAAAATACATTTTCAGCTCCAGTCGGACTTGCTTCTTGTCTTCGCTTCGGTGAGTGTGCCAAATGAGTGGGATCGCATGCATGTGCACAATGAAATCCATGATCCTGAATACCCTTGTATGCGATCGACAACACTGCTCAGGTTGTCTGCTTCATGTCAGCTACTGAATGGATCTATAGCCTGTATGGGCACAGTTTCATGAGTCTGTGGATGTTGTGCCTCATGTTGTACTTGTTCCTGCTGCAAATTCTTCTCTCGTCTGTGCAACTCATGTTCTTACTTGAGTTGTTTCTTCAGCACCTGCAACTCCTTCTATGTTTCTCTATCTTCCTTTGCGTGATGTTCTGGTCATGTTGTCGCCTCATAGTTGATGAGCCCCAAAATTGGGTACCTTATTGGGCTCATTTTTCCTAATTGTTCTTCACCAATCCACCATTTTCCATAGTTCATGGATGTTTTTTAGTATATTTATGTTAATTGAATGAATGAGGATAGTCACTTTACCAAGAAGGCTAACACGTGGTTATTGCAGATTTTTGGATAAATTTTGGACCAAGGCCAAGCATTTATGAGCCAAATGATAGCCAAACATGAGGGAACAAGGGTGAGGATTCATAGGAAGGGTGTCTCCTGCACTAAATGGCCCCTTCCTTGAATTCTCCACCCTCAGCTCTCAGTTCAGCAGGCCACCAAAAATGATTCCCAAGGGCAGCCGAGCAGTTTTGTGAAAAGTGACTGTTTACTGGCAGTTTGAGTAGATGAGCCCCTTGAGTTAAGGAGGGCTATTGGAAGACCTCGTAGTGTATAAGAAGGAAGGCTTCCAACCTTCGTAGGTTACTTTTGGAACATTTGTATTGTGCATTCTAGTGTTGCTTTGTTTTTTCTCATTTGTGGAGCTTTTGTTGTAAACATTTATGTGACATGGTTATTTTCTGAATAATGGAGATTAGTTTGATTTTGCTTCAGTTTTGAGCTTCTTTTTAGGAGCCTGTAGCTCTTGGGTTTGGGCTCAACCCAAGTGCCAGGACCTCCTCTGTGTACTGTTATATGCTTTTTTGCTGCCTTTAATTAATTTCTGCTAGTAGGTTACAATCATGTTTGGTTATTTAGTTCATTTTTTCTTATAGAAATAGTTTCTCATGTTTTAAGTTGATTTAATAGGTTGGTAATAGAAAATATCTTCAAAAAGGGCTACCAAGCAACCCCTGATCTCACCTCTCCCTCCTTGGGACCATGAGCTGATACCAAGGTGTCCTTGCCGCCATAAAAACATTGTTCTTGCTTCTTCATGCAATTTCTAATGTTAGATTCGTAGTTGCAAAAGTTGGTTCCAGTTGTGATTACATGCTTAGATCCATTCTTGTTTAGTTTCCATATTTTTTTTACATGAATTGCTGCCAATAAACTTCTGTTCATCATGCTTATGGTTTCTAGGTCAAATTAGGTCAAAATAGCTAGATCTTTGGTTTTCTTAGTCTTTGTTGGTTAGTTTTGGAAAATAATGTGCAGAGTACCTGTGATACCTCCTCACCTACCCTTACCCCATAAATGCAACCTGCTTCGTCCTCTAACTCAGATCCTTGCCTCTCATTTGCCACGTTTTCTCACTTTGCCCTAGTTCCTACATTCTTGCGCAACATTGCTTCTCAATCCTTGAACCAAATCCGATCGCCTTAACCACTCCTCATCCTCAATCACCAAGTCCTAGACCTCTTCACACACTTATCTCACCTCCATACCCACTTCTTCACCTTTCTGCCACCATCAACCCTTCAAAATTCCCTTTCGGAACATCCTCTAGAAACATCCTGTAGAAGCTACAGTACATCCTATAGAACCCCTGCAGACTTCTTGTAGAAGCTCACGAAAGCAGTTTCTTGAGATCTGATCAGTGTGAAACTCTCTGGAAGGGTGCTAGGGACCCCTTAGGCCCTCTTCTCACCTTCCCAACCTCCTGAAAGCATTTATTTTCGCCAATCCACCTCTGCACAGTCAAAAATAGTTAAAGCACATGCATAATAATTCTGCCAACTTACTCAAAAATACAAAAAGATGTTTCTTTTCAGATTTCACTTCAGAATTAGCTCAGACACATGCACTTAACCTTCCAAAGAATCAATGGCATCTTTTTCAGTAGATTTCATCCTTTCTCTTGCATCAGTAGGGCTAGTTGGTAAAGCTAGGGTTTGCTAGGGTTTGCATTTCCTTTCAGCTTTTCAGTTTCTTTCTGCAAGTATATTAGCCTCTTTTGAGTTAGCTTTCATCCATCAGTTAAAAAGCTTCTTCTAAGAGCTCATAGAAGTTGGCTTAAGCTCCTAGCAGACTTGTGCCAGCTGACCAAGTGATAGCTGCGGCAAGAGCTAGTACTTGTGCATATAGCACCGTCGCTTCCAAGTTTGTTACAAACTACCAGGTTGATAAAAGTAAAGAAGGGAGTCCTAGGAGTTGTAGCATTATTACTGCAATACTGGAGCCCACCAATAGCCTCAATCTCCAAAGTTGCTTTCATCACAAGTGGATCTGCTTGAGCTTGCAACTTTCTTTTGCCTCTGTGTTGTCAACAACCTTCCTCTACATTTGTCGAATGGAGGTGTGCTACCTTCTATTGTTGCTGATGATGTTGCTCACTGTGACACTGCTTCCATTTCATCTTGATATCCTTGTCCATGAACAACTTGATGTCTTCATATATAGGCAAGTTCATAGAAACTTGATCGACTGCATCCCCAGATGTGCTTTGAACGGTGTCTTTGACTCTGCTCTCCTAGAAGCCATCGTACCTATGCTACTGAGAGGAAAACAAACACCTATGATACCTAGAGACATAGAAAAACTCATGACAAGAAATCTGTCAGTCGAAAACCAAAAGAAATTGGAGGACTGACATGCAACATACTAGTGTGATTGTCTATGAAGATTGCGTAATTTTCACCGGGAGGCTGGGAGACTGACTTCCATAACTGCGCAAGGCATAGTCCGGGCTATCAGGAGACTGACTGACTACTGGAACTACACAATGAATAGTCTATCCTAGCCTACTGAGGACTGAAACTGTGCAATGCGCAATTTAAGTCAATAGTTACATGCAAACTAGCAAACTGCATTACGCAATTTCTGGGGCCAACAAGGCACTACCTCCCGGAAAGCCTAGAGTTCAGTGTTAGGTCAAACTTGTGCAATTTCTTGAGGGAAGGAAGAGCATTCGCTTCGAGAAATATGCAGTGCTAGCCGAGAAAGGTAAGGTCCGGGCTGAGGCAACCGAGTCCCACCGACGAGCGACTGAAAACATGAGAAGTCTAAATGCATGGTGATACTAAATGTAAACAAGAGTGAATGATCATGCATGCAAACAGTAAGTGCAGGATTCAAAAAATGGGAAAGCATGCATGTGTGTGAAGTGAGTCACCGCAACGGCAACCGTCGGTGCAATACAGTGTCGTGCATGCGACAATAGTGAGATGCAAATGAGAACTGAAACAATGCTTTTACAAGCTAACATACATCAAAACGACAACAAGTGCTTATTGAAATCAAGCAGACAACACTTACACAAAGAGAAAAACAAAAAGTGATAGAAATGCAACGTAAGAAATGAAAAAAAGACTTACCCTCAAATAACTAAGTTGAAAGTGTTGAAGACTCCTAGACGTGATATGGGATGTCAAAGTTGTAAGATTGATGTGAGGAATGAGCTCTACCATGTCCAGTTCATAAGTTTTGATAAGATCGAGTTTATGGCACACATGCCACAAATATAGGAAAAAGCAACACTTGGCGAGAGGTTTCTAAAATGAGCTTTGCATGTAACCTCCAGCTGCTAATAATAGATCCCTAGATCTAGGGATGCCTTTCCCATGCTGCCTTTTGCTATTTCAAGAAAAGTATCCCATGCATGCAAATAGTTTTGCTTGGTCCCAAAGGGGAACCAGTCAACCTGAAGGCACATGCGACAGCCTGCTTGACTGAGAGAGGGATTTGCATGATTTCTGAGGGGAACTGGGCTGGCTGTCCTAGAGGGAATGCAAAAGTTTTAGGAGGAGAAGGTGACTGCTGCCCAAAATTGCGCAATTTCTGGGAGGAGCTAGATTGTCTTTTTAAGAGGGATTGCAAAATTTCTGGGAGAAGAAGGTGACTACTACCTAAAATTGTGAAATTTTTGGGCTGAGCTGCAATGATGGCCAAATTGCGCAGTTTTTCCAAGTAAGCCTGTTTGATTTCTTTGTGAAATTTTGGAGCTCAACAGTCTGCCCAACTATTTTTTGCAATTTTTTGGCTGAACTGCAATGTTGGGCCATATTGCACAATTTTCCCAAGGAAGAATGTCTGACTACATTTGCCAATTTATGAGCCTAGCAGGTTGTCCAGCAAATTTGCACAATTTCTAGAGGGAAGGTTGGTTCCCTCCAGGATTGCGCAATTTTCTGAGGGAGCTTCTCAGTAAGAAACTAGCCCAAGTTCGGAGTGGCAGCCTATGAGGGGAGTGAAGCAAACTAACATGCATAAGCTGGCAAGCTGCTAAAAAACCAATGAAGCCTATGTACTTGACAATGCAAGACATGCTATGAAGATGGTTGGTAAGGAGGCTCCAAAACGAAGCTAAGGCAAAATTTTGGAGGGTGGTTGTAACCGCTACAATAGAATCATTGGGAAAACTACATAAGTTATCTTATCTTCTTCTAACACCACTCAATTTCCATCAACCGGGAAAATTTATTGGGATTTTAAATTTAGGAATTTAGTAGTCATTTCAGCAGCATCTCCCTACTCTTCCTAATATTCCGTGGTGAAAATTCTTTGAATATTTATAAGCATTGAGTGAAGTGACACCTCACCACCTTCATGCAAAGATTAATTTATTATAATTCATATTACTCACCACCCTCCCTGACGTGGCAACCTCTCATTTTTTTCTTAATTATTTAATTACTTTAATTATCTAATATTCATTCCCCCCATGTGTCCTTTCTAGAAAAATTTCTATTATTGATTTTTCAAAAATAGGTAATTAATATTTTAAAATACATTTTATTCAAATGACCCTCTAAAGTGGGTAAATTGGAATTAATTCAAGTGAAAGTTTAAATTAGATTAATTCACCTAGTTGATGCAATACCTTAAGTGGTGTTTATTTTCTGTCAGAGAATAGGGATTCCACACCCCTATTGTGTGCCTCTCTTGACTTCTTAGGAATATTTACCCTTGCCCTATACATAGGACTCATCGTCCTAATAGAATCAAGACTCCACGCCTTGATCTATCGCAATGATCCAAGACTTCACACCTTGATCTTTCAGAATGTTAGGATTGCACACCCTAATCTTTTCCATAGATTCTCATCTATGCTTCTTTGAAGCTCTGTGCTTTCCCTCAAGGTACTAGTTGTGAGCACATATGCATCTTACGATCTGTTTGCAAGATCTTGTTTACCTAGACCTGTATGCATCATAAATTTGTTTATCAAACACAACAACTAAAATTCATGATGAATTAATTCAATCACATTTTAACCAACTTTATACATGACCTCCACGATCATTTATTATGTGAGCATAACTGTATACATGACCTCCACGGTCATTTATTATCTGAGCATCTTTCTCGACAAGTAAATAAGTTCCCTGCCAATTCCTGCTAGTTACATGGCTAAGCATACATAATCTTGTAATTCATAGATCATCAACAAGATTATGTCCAGTTAACTACTCCACATAGTAGCTTTTGTTCATGTGTCGCAATCATAGACCATCATTCATTTCATACACCCAAGTCAAAATAGGATGCCAAAAGAGAAACATCGATAATATGCATTTAACCAAAATACACAACCATGGATATTATCATAAGCATGCAAAAACCATGTGACCCAAACCAGGTCTATAGTGTACAAGCATATACATAAGTCTAACATATATAATCTTTATACACTCCATCAAAATCACCCTATAGGTATCACCAAAACTAACTAACTAAGAAGTGACACTACATATTCCCCCTCTTGGGCTAAACTTGGCCCTAAGTTTTCCTACAGGTATAATATACTTGGTTCTTTTTAATTCTCTTGTCATAAAGATTTTAACCTTATGTATAAGTATTTGATATCTTTTTCTTCACGCAAATTCATAACTCAATGCTTTGCTAAATTGAAAGCATCTCCATGAAAACCAAAACATACCATTCTTAATCAAGTAGGAAATATATCCATACTATATTAGATGTGTTTCAATATTTAAAATTCCAAATATTTGTATATCAAAACCAACCGTACAATTTATAATACCATAACAAGATAAGCTTTTATGTAATTGATATGACATCTACTTAAGTTATATATAATATCCTGACATTCCACATGTTTTTCTTCTCATAGTTCTCATTAATCCTTCATGTGTCATATTCTGGGTTCTATAGTATATTGAGCTTTCCAAGCTATAAATAGCCCCCACATTAGTTGTATAACATCATTGATGGTCCATCCTATCATATAATCAAACTTGCATGACAATAGGTAGAAAATCATATATATACAATTGCATGTCAATCTAGTTACCAAACATGAAATAAATAATGACATATTTTTTCTCGCTCTAAATTTACCCTTTTCATTTCACAAGACATAGATGCAATCACAAATCTTAGGAGCAAATTAATATTTTTACCAAAAGTTTAATCCTAAGAATAAAAACAATTTGAAGCTCAAAGCACAATTATTTTAACTTCTCAAGGTAATGTGGAAACACCTACTTTGTAGCACTGACTTTTCTTTGAATTCCACAACCATCAATGTTATTCACATTCATTACTTGAGAACCAATTCAATCTTGGTTTAGAAGAATTTCATTTCAACATATCAAATTTGAGAACCAATTCAATCTTGGTTTAGACGAATTTCATTCCAACATATCAATTTGCAATCTTTCAATCGAAGACATCTCATAAAGTAGGTTACCTATAAAATTATATCAACACCCATTTCTCAATTACTCATGATTTCTATTCAATAGCTAGGTAATTCATTTGGTTTTAGACCTTAAAGAAAGAAAAAAAAGGTTATGAAAACCATACATTTCTCAAACTATGAATAATCATGTTGATTTTATGTAATATTTACACTATCAAACTGGAATTTCTAGTGCAAAGATAAGCTTCATTTCTTTTTTTATTTCTTTCTTTGTTTTTTTATAAATAAGAATTAGTACCCTCTCAAAATATTACACCCTTTTGTAGGGCTACTCACTACTCGTACAACTATACATGCCAACACAAATTCTTAAATCCAACAATTTTTCCATTCCACATACAATACAATCATATTAGATTTCTAAATCACGCACCAATTCCAATTCATCAAAAATGTGATCTCACTCTTCTTCAAATTTTCCCTCAAAAATATCACGAGCACATATTCTTCTAAAATAAGAACTCAATTCAATTTTTCATTAACCTCATACCTTATGCTTTAAGCTAAAATAAAAATAAATTTATAAATCCAATCACAGAAAATGTTTATCTCTAAACATGTTATTCTATTGACAATTACGTGCTAATCAAATTTCAAGAAAGTAATTCATCGTTTTCATAAAGAACATGAATTTTAAATCTATCAACTAACTAAAATAGGTTTGAGAAGTTCATGAGTTCAATCCTCACAATTTCTCTAATTAATTTAGTTAAATACAATTCAATCAATATGCAATCCCTAAATCCATTAAGGAGACTATTATGAATTTCCTAGGCACAACAATATGAAATCTTCTTTAAATATGCTAGACTTCATTTTTCTTAAGCAAACAAAAAATATATTTCATCAACTTATTCAATCATCTCTTTCTACATTTTCAAGGATTTAAAAATCAATTTAACCCTACCTCAATCAAGCGCATACAAAAAGAATTACAATACCTAGTCCACATTTGACTACACATATCAAGATAAGCTATTACAAACATTCTAAACCACCTAATGGTGTACAATATACCAATCTTTGTTTCTTCATTTTTAATCTAAGGAAAATAATTCATTTAAATCTCAAACAAATTCTTGTTACAAACATTTATTCCACTAAATTCAAAGTATGCATAATCAACCCTTCTTAATCATGTCCGTGAGATTTCATCAAAATCAATTCTTCATTATATACACAAATAAGTACTTACCTTATAGATATAAATTAATATACATTCTACCCTCATACATAACATAGCAAGTACATCCTTCAACTTTCCCTAAAATAGTTCCCATAACCATTCACACCTACAAGTCTTTTGAACCCCTTCTTTATTAGGCGTGGCATATCTCAACCTCGTCCTAGAATAATTTCAAGTTATCTCATGAAGAAAACCAACCCATAATCACCACTTAACAAGATCAAAAATTAGATAAAAGAAACCACAAAATTTCATTCTTAACCATTAAGAAGGTCTTCATAAATCATATTTTAACTCTTTAATGTTTGTGTATTAGTTATGCACCTACATTCATAGTTAAAAATGACTTGTTGGGGCTAACTTACATTGAGTTCTAATTAGCACGAATAATTTCATAATAAATATTAGTATTATGAACTCAAACATTACACTAACGAAATTTCAGCCTCATACTTTTTACACAATACCAATCCATACACACTAAGTATTCATTCCATACTAAGCCATGGCTTTTCTTGCCATGTGTGATTTCATCAAGAAATGTGGTTTTTTCTTTAAATGGAGACTACACACAGATAGGTCTAAGATATAATGGTATTTAAATTCTTTTGCAACTGATCTCTTTAGAACTTCTTATAGACAAGTATAAAAATAGGAAGTGAATTTTATGGTTTTCATTTTTTTATTTTAAACTAGCTAGAGCATATTAAGGAGCAATTAGCCATAACTAGATCAAATTTAACTTTGAGGTTATTAGTATGAATATTCAAAGCTTAAACTCAAGTGTGAATTTGTGGCAATTATTCTAAAACTTTAATGGTTATCTATATTAGTTCTCTGTAATAATTTCAATATTATGACTTTAATATAGAAACTATGTGAAAAAAAATACCACCCATAATTTTTTTTAGAATAAACCTAAAGATACACGACAAGAAATTGAATTTGCATTAATAATATTAAAATCATAGCATTGTACCTGAGAAAAAACATATATGATGTTTAAATCCAAACTAAGCTTCAGCTCAAATCTTTCATAATAATCTCAAAATTATAACCTTTAAATGGAACAATAAGAAATGGAAAGAAACTCCAAATTTAGTCTCCACATAATTTTGCAAATTATTTCAAAAGTATATCCTTAAACCAGAAAACATGAAGATGAATTCCAAATATCCATGCAAATTGAAACTTAAACCATGAAAAGTACAACAAGATGAGGTACCAGCTCAATTCTAAAGTACAACAAGTTTCTAGGTCGTGTCGGGTTAGAAGGAGGGATTCCAAAAAGAGGATAAAATGAATGCATGGACACCGATATGGAAAAAGAGGTGCTAGCTAGGGTATCCATGATCCAGAAAACTCTACCACCAAGTGACGACATGCATAAAGAAGAGTGGCTAAAGTCACAACTTGACAGGGTCAGACCTAAGGCATTAATATGGCACTGGCGGTTAATAATGCATCGGTAATGGTGATATATGACCTACCTCTATATGCCAAGTTCAAAGAAACACATCCAAGGTTCAATGGATGTCACAGTAAAAATGCCAACATGTCTTGTAAAGATCATCTAGAAAGAGTAAACCAATGGTTAAATCACATAATGAAAGAAATAAACATGGATGAGGTATAAACAAGATTATATTTTTTATATTTTTTAGGTTTTATAATTTTTTCGGATTTTTGGCATAAATAAGGCATCAGAAATACTTGCATCACACACCAAACCAAACAAGGGTAAAAACATCACAGTCATATGTACAATATGCACAAACACAACACACTCTAATAAGTCACGTCAAAGTGTGCCCACAAGTGGGCGCATGCCAAGTATTTCCATACATGAACTCATGGAGGGTAAGGGGACCATATGGCTCACTAACGTGGGGCCATGCCCAAGGAAGTTAAATATCCCAATCCAGAAAGGTTTACCATGTCAGAGACATTCTAACATAGTCATGTGCTCTAAATTAACCGAAGGACATAAGGGAGGATCAAGACATAAAGGGGAATAATAAACTTGTTGATAGGTGGAGAGGAGTTGGATGATTCATTGAAAAGTTCACTAGTAGAAACCCAAGTGATCTAATAATGAGATATTAGACAATTATTAAGGTATTACAGACTCATGTGCATGGATTTGTCTATGTTACATCGTGCAATGGATCAATAAGATTGACAAATACATAGACAATGAAGCAGTTAAAGAACATAATAGACAAACACACATAAACACAGCAAGTTTAATAAGGAGTTCACCCAACACTCCTGGGCTACATCTCGTAGTCCAGCCTTCAGTGGTGACCTCTCTATTATGTCTTCAGAAGCAGATATTTTACAAAAGTGAGCTCAATTTGAGTCTCACACAATATATACAAAACAACAAGGCTTTACTTGGATCCCCCAATTCTTTCTGAGTACACAGAATCCCCTCACTAACTCTTTGTCTCTATTTTCTCTCTGTCTCAACACTGCTTGTCCCTGTCTTCTATCATTCTGTGTCTTTAAAGCCAATCTACATTGTCTATTCATTTCTCCCTCTCGTCTCTTTGGCTTCTCGGCCTCTATCTGCTTAGATCCCCTTCTGAGCATTAGTAATCATTGCATAACGTCTTCAGGGAAGGTGGCCACCTGTTCTGCAACAGAATGGGTCATCGGGCCTTTGAAATTCCCAAAAACATTGTTTTCTGTTTACACAGAGAAGCACTGCAAAACATGGGAAAAATTCGCCAAACACTATTCAGCAGACTTCAAATATTCATAAATCCACACTATATTTCTATTGGGTCTACCTTCATATCGCTTATCGCATCTCCACCATTGATCTGAGAAATCTTGATCCAACAGTTGAGGTTCATATCGGGCGGCTCATGCGTACGGAAGTTAACCACCCAAAAAGGGTGGTTTTCTCTCTCCGGCGCCTAGCCACGTGGAAGCTAGTGTACGGGCTCGGGCGGAGCCCGGCCAAAACCACTTACTGCCTACAGCCCGCCCGAAATCCCGCTTGTTTCGTGATTCCCATTTGTATTTTAAAAATACATGAAAACATGGAAATCCCACAAAAATGGCTTTATGCAGACCTGAAATATTATACATATGCACTCATAAACCCTTTCGGTTCCAGTTTCATCGCATTATTCATATTTCTTTGGTTTTTCGTTTATTTAACGAAAACGTGATTTACATTGAAAAAGCTATTTTACCAAACTTGAAATATTACCAAATATCATTCATAATTTTATTGGGCCCGGCAATCGCAGTTGTCTGTATATCACCCCGCTCCTTTGCATTATGTCGATGCGATATCGCGAGTCAATCTGGGCTACCGATCTGCGTGCTTGATCAACGATCCTCGTTGACTTGCGCTGATATCTATCGCAATTCTCATGTGGTCACTGCCGATAGCCTCCACCTGTCACTGTCGATTGTGATATGTTGATCAAATTTGGACCATTGATCAGCTAGATCCAACAGCTCTCGTGCAAAGTAGTTTTAAGCCCCCGATAGTTCTGTTTTTCAATGTTTTTCATGTCCGATAGTGTTATCCACCTTTTTTAAATGTTTTCCCTTTGCAATAGTTTTTAACTATATGAAGACTTGGAGGGTTTTAGGATCCATTTGAATCACGCCTTCCCACTGAAAAAGCTTTTGGACCACCAAAAGTTGGTTTTTTTAAGCATCAATCAAGTGAGGATACATCTTCCTCACTTGTCCAATCTCTATCCATCTTGCACTGCTTGGTTTTGAACCCTTGAGTCTGATTCTTAGGTACTCAACATCCCCTCTGCATGTAGTTCTCACCTTCCTGTCCAAGACTGTATCTTCCTGCAACTCATTGAGATATTCAGGCAACTAACTTTGCTCTTCGGGATCTTCAATCAATGAAGGTTCAAACAGTCTCAAGTTCTCTACATTTACTATTGAATAGATGTGCATGTAAGCTGGTAAATCAAGGCAAAAAGCGTTCTCACCAATTTTCTCAAGTACCTTGAAAGGCCCATACCTTATTGGCTTCAACTTCTTACCTTCACCTTGCATTTTGTCTTTGCTGATGTACAGCCAGACTTGATCACCAACTTGGAAGCTATGCTCAATTCAATGCTTATCATGCCTTGCCTTGTATTTGGACTGGCTTCTTTCCAGCTGTTCCTACACTGCCTGGTGAATTTCTTGGATTTGTTCAATGAAATTGGTTGCTTTTTCCACATCACTATGTCCATCAATTGCTATGTCTTTTCCAAAGGCAAAATCCAAGGGAGACCTTGGTGTAAAACCAAAACAAGTCTCAAAAGGAGATCTTTGTGTAGAAGAGTGCTTGGCATGGTTGTAAGCATGTTGCACATAACACAAATGTTCATCCCAAAGCTTGGAATGCTTGCTGCAATAGTCTCTAAGCAACTGGATCACTGTCCTATGACCACCTTTGTTTGGCCATCTGTTTGTGGATGAAAGGTTGTGCTCTTCTTCACTCTGGTGTCCATCAATTCCCACAGACTTAACCAAAACTTCCCAACAAATCGGGAATCTCGATCAGATACAATGGAAGTGGGTAACCCAAAATGAACCCATACATGTTGAAAGAACAACTTTGTTATTTGTTCAGTTGTAATTTGCTTATTACAAGGTATTAAAATACACATTTTGTTGAACCTATCCACAATAACATATAAGTAGTCATGACCTTTTCTAGATTTTGGCAATCCCCCAACAAAGTCCATGGAAACACTTTCCCAAGGATGAGAAGGGACTGGAATTGGAGTGTACAAGCCTAGTTTTCTATTGTTGGGCTTGCTTTTAGCACACATGGTACACCCTTTAATATATCAGAAACTGTTTCATGCATTCTTGGCCAATAACAAAACCTTTGCAGATGTGCAATTGTTTTACTTACACCAAAATGACCTGATATAAGAGAAGTATGTGCTTCTTGGATTATGTTAACTCTTTCAGTTTGAGGAATGCATAACTTTCCCAAATGAAATAAGAGTTGGTCCTTAACATGATAATCCAATTCTTCTACTTGTTTGCCATGACTTAAAGTTGCATATACATCTTTAAAATCTATATCTTGAGCATATTGTTCAATGTAGCTTTAATGCATTACTGGGTTATGCTTAAGCATAGTACATGCATTTATGATTGGTCTAGATAACATATCTACAACCTTATTGTGTATGCCTTTCTTATATCTGATGACAAGATGAAACTGTTGTAGAAAACCCATCCTCCTATAGTGTCTTGATTGCTGCAATTTAGTTTGTGAGTGCAAATATTGAAATGGTTGATGATCTGTATGTATAATTGTTTCCTTGCCCAATAGGTAATGTTTCCACTTTTTCACACTCTGCACTAATGCATACAATTCTTTATCATATGTGGGATAATTAACTACTGTAGAATTAAATGTCTCAGAGTGATAACATATGGGTTTACCATGTTGCATCAACGCACTCCCATGGCATAGTCACTGGCATCTGTTTCGATCTCGAATGGTCTTTGAAGATCTGGCAATGCTAGTACTAGTGCTTTACTAATTTTTTCTTTCAAAGTGTCGAAGGCTTTCTGTTGTTTGCCTCCCCAGTAAAACACCTTGTTCAATCCTGTTAAAGCATGTAAGGGAGTTGCAATCAAGGAAAAGTTAGCAATAAACTTTCTCCAATATTGTGTTGCTCCTAGGAAGCTCTTAACTTCTGTAGCAGATTTGGGTTTAGGCCAGTTCACAATGACTTGAACCTTAGAGGGATCTATCTTCACCACCCACTACAATATAACCCAAATAATTTAAAGATGTTTTTCCAAAATCACATTTTGATAACTTAAACTTTTCAAAACATCTAGAGTCTGCTTTACATGCTTCAAATGTTCTTCCCATGTTTTATTGGAAACAAGAATGTCATCTAAATTTACAATTACAAAATCATAAATAAAAGGTCAGAGTACATCATTCATAACTCTCATGAAAGTGGCAGAAGCATTAGTTAAGCCAAAAGGCATAACTAGCCATTCATTCAGCCCTTGCTTTGTTTTGAAAGCAGTCTTCCATGCATCTTGTTCTGCAACTCTGACCTGATGGTAGCCACTACGCAAGTCAAACTTGGAAAAGTAAATAGCTTCTTTCAACTAATCTAAAAGATCATCTATGCGAGGAAGAGAATAACGATTCTTGATCGTTATTTTATTCAGTGCTTTGTAATCAATGCACATCCTCCACGAACCATCTTTCTTTCTCACCAACACGATTGGAGATCCGCATGGTGATGTGCTTGGTCTTATGAACCCTTTTTCGAGCAGCTCCTGTGTCTGCTTCTTGATCTCTGCATTCTCTAAAGTGGATAACCTGTACATTTCGATGTTAGACAATGGAGCATCTTGTTGCAAATGAATATCATGTACAATTTCCCTTTTGGGTGGCAGACCTTTAAGTTCTTGAAATAGAATATCATATTCTGAAACAAATTTTTCTAAATCAGCATTCTGTTTAGCATCACAACCTTCAAATATATTGGTTTTATCAGGATTCTTTTCCTTTACAACCATTAGTAAAAATTTCTTGCATGAAATTACAATTCTTTTTGTCTGCCCTGAGTTTATGAGAGTATAATTATTTTTGAGTTGATGAGCTCTTACAATATATTCTATTCCATCTTTTGTGAGTTGATACTTATTTTCAGTTCTATAGAAAATGGCTTTTTTATCATACAAGTAAGGACTTCCTAAAACAATACCACATATATCCAAGGGAACTATAAGGGAACTATATCTAACTCAACCTCATCTACAAATGTTGACCCAAATGCAAACCTAAGTTTACATTGTCTAGTCACTTGTAGCTTTGCTTTATCACATACCCAGCCTAATGGATATGGCTTCTTGTGAGGTGTGGTTAGTAATCCTAACTTCTTTACAATTGCTTCAGAAATCAAGTTTACTTGTGAACCACTATCAAATAAAGTATCAATCTTTTGATGCTTGGAAATAACTCTAATGTGAAAAAGACAGTGTCTTTTCCTCTCATTTTCTTCATTATCAATAGATTGTGTAGAATTACTAGTAGATGCTTTAGCATTTTTACCTTTTATACCTTTAGCTGTGACTGTTGTTTCATCACCTGAGTCTAACCCCAAATCTTTCTGAATAGCAGCAGCAGTCTTCTTCTTCTTACCATCAAACTTCTTGGGTTTCAGCTCTGGATGCAAAGACCAGCAATGTTCATCATCATGTCCACCCTTCTTGCAATGAGTGCATGAAGGTTTGTCTTTCTGTATAGCGTTTGCCTTCCTCTCTTTCCATTTCCGATTCTTCTTTTCCTTGTTCTTGCTTGTAGTGGGTTTTGATGATACCCCAATCTCTGGGTTCACATTCTTGCCTCTAGCCTCTAGATGTGTAGCCTAAACGGATACCTCATCTATGCTAGTGGGGTTAAACATGAGAATGGTGTGCCTCAAATAGCTATGCAGACCACCTATATACTTCAACAAAGTTTCAGGTGAGTCTATATAAATGCCTAGAATTAAAGCTCTTTTTCTAAATTCTTGGGTATATTTTTGTACACTTTGGCCCTTTAATTGGCGAAGATTTTACCAACTCATCATCAATTTCTATATATAAGCTAGTGGATAGAATTGTTTTTTAAGGGCATAAACAAATTCACTGCAAGTAGAAATAATTTTACCATGCTTCTTCAAATCAGCTTGGATCCTGCCTTCCGACCACACCAGGGCAGTTCCTCCAAGGCGTAGGCTACCCAATTGAATCTTACTCCTTTCTGAATTGATGTTATGCACCCTACAATACACATCAATCTGTCTAATCCAGCTACCTAGCTTTTTTGCATTTAATTCTCCATCATAGATTGGCAAATCAAATTTTACATCTAATTTAATCAAAGAAGTTTTCTTCTTTTTATTTTCAGGGCTAGAAGGAGGTGTTGATGGAGGAGGCTTTTCTCCTTTCCCTTTGCCTTCTGAATGTGAAAATAGAAGAGGTTCCTCTACTCCTTTGCTTCATTCGAGTGTTAAGGTGCTTGCACCTCGATCCTTCTTAAATTCCCGATATATTTCTTCCACCATGGCTCTCATGGTCATGAAACTGTCCATGAACTGAGAGCCTAATTCCAAGGGAATTTCTTCCGCCATTTTCCTCCTAGGATAGACTCTTTCAATTTCTAGGTTATCCTCAACTAGTTCTCCTTCTCCTAATTTGAGATTTGACCTAGTTAGCATTCAACAATCCAGCACAAGCTTGTCTAACCTTAGCAAACCTAAATCTCTGATACCACTTGATCTGATAATGAGATATTAGACAATTATTAAGGTATTACCGTTTCATGTGCATGGATTTTCCTATGTTACTTTATGCAATGAGTCGATAAGATTGCGAAATATATAGACAATGAAGCAGTTAAAGAACATAATAGACAAACACACATAAAGACAGCAAGTTTAATGAGTTCACCCAACACTCCTAGTCTACGTCTCCTAGTCCAGCCTTCAGTGGTGACCTCTCTATTATGTCTTCAGAAGCAGAGTTTTTACAAAAGTGAGTTCAATTTGAGTCTCACACAACAGATACAAAACAACAAGGCTTTACTTAGATCACCCAAGTCTTTCTGATTACACAGAATCCCCTCACTGACTCTCTATCTCTGTTTGCCCTCTGTCTCACCACTTCTTGTCTTTGTCTTCTGTCATTCTGTGGCTTTAAAGCCAATTTGCACTATCTGTTCATTTCTCCTTCTTGGCTCTTTGGCTTCCCAGCCTCTGTTCGCTTAGATCCCCTTATGAGCATTAGCAATCATTACATAACGTCTTCAGGGAAGCTGGCCACCTGTTCTGCAATGGAATGGGTCATTAGGCCTTCGAAATTCCCAGAAACAAAATTTTCTGTTTACACAAAGAAACACTACAAAACACGGGAAAAATCTACCAAACACTGTTCATCAGACTTCAAATATTCATAAATCTGCACTATATTTCTATCGGGTCCGCCTTCATATCACTTATTGCATCTCCACCGTTGATCTAAGAGATCTTGATCCAACGGCTGAGGTTCATATCGGGCGTCTCATGCGCACGGAAGTTAACTGCCCGAAAAGGGTGGTTTTCTCTCTCTAGAGCCTAGCCATGTGGCAGCCAGTGTACGAGGTCAGGTAGAGCCCGGCCAAAACCACTTACCACCTACGGCCCACCCGAAATCCTGCATGTTTCATGATTCCCCCTTGAATTTTAAAAATACATGAAAACATGGAAATCCCACAAAAATGGCTTTATGCGGACTTGAAATATTATACATATGCATTCATAAACCCTTTCGGGTCCAGTTTTATCGCATTATTCATATTTCTTTCTTTTTTCGTTTATTTAACGAAAATGCAATTTACATTGAAAAAGCCCTTTTACCGAACTTGAAATATTATCAAATATCATTCATAATTTTATCAAGTCTTGCTATCACAGTCGTATGTATATCGCCCCGCTCCTTTGTATTAGGCCAATGCGATATCACGAGTCAATCTGGGCTACCGATCTGTGTGCTTGATCGACGATCCTCGTTGACTTGTGTTGATCGCTATCGCAATTGTCATGTGGTCACCGCCAATAGCTTCCACCTATCACCACCGATTGCGATATGCTGATCGGATCTAGACTGTTGATCGACTAGATATGACGGCTCTCGTGCAAAGTAGTTTTAAGCCCCCAATAGCTCTGTTTTTCAATGTTTTTCATGCCCGATAGTGTTATCCACCTTTTTTAAAGGTTTTCCCTTTGCGATAGTTTTTAACTATATGAAGATTTAGAGGGTTTTAGGATCCATTTGGATCACCAAGACTTGACTCAGTCCAGGGGTGGCACTTCCAAGGAGTGCCAAGGAGGTGCCCTCTAAATCATTCGAAGATTTATGTTGCCAAGCTCTAATTGTTCCACATCAGGGAGGCTAGAGGTAAGAAGAGGCATAATCTCCCTAGGATGATCAATAAGTAGATCTATGGCCTCCATGTTGACTAGTTGGCAGGGGTTGTCATTGAGGGAGCCATGTGGAATAAGCAAAGGGATGGCCCATATGGGAAAAGGAACCTAGTCATATTCCAAATTGTGATGGAGTTTCTTCTCGACGTTATGAGATACCAAGGGGACTGCCAAAGAGGCAATCTCTTCCACAATAGCTGGTGAAGGATGCTCTCTAGTTTCATAAACTTCCATAAGATTAGGAGACACCACCCAAGGATCAGGAGGTCTATGGGGTCCATAGGTGTCGTAAGAGACCATATGGATAGGATATTTAGAAGAATATGAAGGAATTTTAGGTGATGGTAATTGAGAACAAACACCCATGAGGATGAGATTTTGAATAGTCCTACACCCACACTCTGAAACTAACTAGGGTTGTCTGTAGTGTAAATTTAGGTCGATAGCACACAATAGTCAAGCTAGTCAATGGTAACAATCTTGCCTTCATGGGGAAATAAAAGTACACAAAATACAGACGAGACAATTGTGGTCATGCATAGAACCAAATACAGCCAAGGAGCAGGTTATAATCCAAAGGAGCATCGAAAAATTCAACATTGACATAAAAAACATTTCCCCCTAACTTAGTGGTGAACTTGGGAAGAACCCCCTTAGGTAGAATATTATGTCCATCAAATGCCTCTAGAGTGGTATTAGACTTAGCGAGTGTTGGAGATCGAGAGCCTTCCAATATGATGTTGACATGACACAAGTGGAAGAGCCTTCATCCACCAAAGTGCGATGAATATTCTTATAGAATATACACACAATAATCTGAAAGGTGATATGGTAGGAAAGTTGAATGGCATCCTTGTCAACATTAAATGTAATGAGGTTTGAGTTGAAAGGGTCTACTCCACTGATCATAGACAACAAGGCCTTGCACTGCTGAGGAAAACTTTGCAAAACCTCCAAGGCAGACATGACACAAGGAACTTGGAAAATATCTTCAACAATACTATAGTGTTGAGTGGCCCAGGAAGAAGGATTGTGTTTTGTCTTACAAACGACACCCTTGGGGGGGCGATAAACAAGGTCCACAAGCTTATCTAACGTGAGAGGTCTAGTGGAAGTAGGCGTAGTAGGTGAGACCTTAGAAGAATAACTTGACTCACAAACATCATATGACTTAGCTTGCATGGTCACATTAATGTATTCTTTTCACATAAATATGAATGAACTATTGGTAGGATTGAGAAAGGGGCCCTTTTTGCCCCCTTTCAGAGGTGAAGGAGGATGAGAAACCATTTCTTGTTGCAGTTATGAAGGAAATGGATGAGTTAAAATAGCAATTTGTTGGGTATACTGTGGTGGTGCAAGGAGCCTATGAACTTTATCTATCTGAGGGCATTCATAAGTAGCATGTTCACCTTGACAAATTTTACAAGGTAATTAAATCTTTTGACAACACTCACTAGTTCTGCCTCCCTGCTTTTGAGGGTTTGGTCAAGTTTCCTTAGCAGTTTGATTTTTCTATTTATTCTTCTTATTCTTTTTACCATCATCTTGTTGGTTGTTCTTAGGTTGTATTGACTTCACCGTAAGAACATCGATGGACTACTCAGAAGAAGGTGCTTTAGTACAGTGAAATTCACTTGTCGGGTATTGCGATGTAACAATCAAGTGGCCAAGTTGAGGAGCAAGTTGGCTCATGGAATCAGAAACAGACCCAATCACACCATCAGTGGGTGGGCCAAGAGTAGGTTTTGATGGGTCAATAGAAGGCCTAGGCACATTAGGCATTACTTCATAAAGTGTGCTTAATTTTGAATAAATCAAATCCAATTGTTGGGAAGCTAAGAGAGCTTTCTCTTCAGTTAAAACCATAAACATGGAGACATATTTCACAATATGAGGTCTTAAATATTGAATGAACCACTTTTGTAAAATATTTTTGGGAATCTTGTTTATCACCAACCTCTTGTGATGATGCCATTTGTGAATATGATCAAACTCAATATGGCATCATCTTGTTTAAATTTTGACAAGAGATCGAAATCGATATTGTATTAGGTAGGCATCTGAAAGTATGTCAAAAATGTTTGGGCTAATGGTGAAACGTTATTGTAGGATGTTGTGTCCAATTCGATGTACCATTTTATATTATCCCCAGTCAAAGTCTATTGGAACAAGGAAATTTTAATTGGATCGTCTGCTAAAGAGTTGGATGAACACCATAGGTGGTAGGTGGTAATGTGAGTATATGAATTCTCCCTAGGCTTTCCTACAAATTTGAGTATGTCGGAAGGAAATTTTGCAAGAATAGGCGGCCACTAGGGATCATGTCTAATGGGGTCATTGTTCAACTTATCAAAATATGGTAAATCAAGAGAAGATTGAAATGGATTATGAAGTTGACTAAACGAGTCATAGGCAGGAGAACTACCCGACCAACCTTGAGGTCCCCCCATATAAGGATTTTGATGTAGAAGTTGTTGACCTTGGTAAGGATTTGTCCCAACATATATAGCATGTGGGCCAACATAACCGGTAAAAGGATTTTTCCCCCAAGGGTAAGTTCTGCTAGAGAGAAATGGACCCCTGAGAGCATGGTTGCTAACAAATTTGTAACCAGAAGGAAATGATGGACCGGCTTGAGAGATAGCATTGACATAAAGAGGATGACTCAAAGAGGTGATAGTACTACCAATAGGGCTACCCCCTGGTAAGCTAGCCACTCTTGGAAAATTATTGGAAGGTGGAACCCCTCCAAATAACAAACTATACCAAGCTTGTGACATATTGGAAGCCACATTACCCCCAGGATGACTAGTAACAACTGATGACCCTCGACGAGCCACAATATTGCAAAAATAATGTTGTAACTCATAAGGCTACCAACTTAAATTATAAACCCGAGGTTCATACAAACTTAAGAGGTGTCGGCACTATATGTGCAACATGAAATGTGTCCTTTCATTGATACAATGAAGTGAATTTCATAAAATCTAACCTAAACTAGTTGCAGAAATAAACCATGCTACTCTAAAACAAATCAAATTAATTATTCTAATTGCAAAATGGAAATAATTAATCTAATTGAAAAAATTCCACAAATAATAAATTTAATCTACATAACATAACTAGGAAATTCAGAAACTAACTCTACTTCACTTGCATTGAAGAGTTTCAAATGTGAAAATTGCTTCCTAACTCTATTTGTTGTTTTGTGCTTGACGTGGAGGAAGGAGGGGTCTAAAGTGGTCCTTAGGTCTCCCTACTCCTGGATTTATATCCTATGGGTCAATATTCATCTATACTAAGTCAAAGTTGCAGTGGGGATCAAAACTGGTGAAGGAAAGTGACGCTACATGTTTGCTACAGGTGATTGCTACAAGAGGCCTGTAATGCTATAGGAGTGAAAAAATTGCTAAATTCCTAAGTAAATAAAATCAAATGGTGAATTTTTTTTGTTATTAAGTAGGATTTCGTAGGTCTCCATTCCAATTCGAATCACTCCAAAATACCCCTATTAACACGTGCTAAAAAATAGACAAAAATTAATACTCTAAAAACTGGAAATTCAAGAACTAGTGAGCTAGTTAATCTATCAAATTTCTAACCTAATCAAGTGCAAATGAAATGGGCTGAACTTTTCTATTAAATTGAATTTTTTCTGATCTAATCCAAGTGGAATCAACTCAAATGAAGCTCATTAACATGTTCTACAAAATAGCATAAAATTACTATTAGTTTGCTACAAGGGACTTCCATAAATTATAGATTTGTGAACTAGTAAACCAATCCAAGTAGTTCAATGATGAATATTGCTTTTCAAAGTTGTTCTAAGGATGAATCATTCTTGTGACTTTGTATATAACTTGCAAAATAAATTACTTAAATAATTTAACCCAATCATAAAACAAATGAAACATCAATACTAAATGCAGAAATAGGAAAGACAAGAATAAGAGATACATGTGAAAAAGAAGTGAAAAGAAGAAAAAGAAATTATACAAAAAGGGCTCTGAGGCTACTAGGATAGCCAAGCCCAAGGATACCTAGATTCCTATGAATGATAACAAGATTTAGAAGCTAAAAATGGCACCAAACTTCAATATTTGAATCAATCCAAGTACATCCCTGCTAGAAATGAAAGTGGAGCTGCAAAAATACAAGTTTTCGCACAAGAAGACTAAGAAATACATGCCTGTAGAAGGAAATTAGAATTGGAACTTATAAAAAGTGATGAGGAATCATTATCCTTAAAAGGAGGAAGCTTTCCCTTCCAAAATCCCCTAAATAGTGGATCTAGTTCCCAACACTAGGAGTCTGCATTAAATGGCAGTGAACACATCCCTAGATTTTCTCAATCACTTGAGCTCCAGAATTTGTCAATGATTTCATGATATTTTGTTCATTTATCATCCAATATTGATCCTCCTATAGTAAGGATCAAGCCCCTAAATTATCTCCTCCTCCAAATCTTCATAATCTCTCTAATATTCTCACAATATTCTACAAAAATAAATAATATTAGGAATAAATAAGTAATTATCTCTAAACCTTCCTAATGAATATATTAAAGTTAAAAATATGTCATCTAATGAAGAAAGAGAGGTTTAATATGATGAAGGATGGTCATATGGGCCTTAATTTATGTCTAATTTAGAGGCCCATCATACCCCTTGTTGAAAGTGTTGCTCATTCTCTAAGCAACTTAGTGAGCTAATTATGCCCACGCATGGTGTTGGGTAGCAGATCCCCCCACAGCATGTTTTTGGGGCTTAAAGCCCGAATTTTGGTCAATGTAAAGTAAATACCACGCGAAGTATGGGCGCGGAACGTGAAAGTCTAGGATGATTCATAGGGTTGTCCACCCTAAGAATTGTAAAATAATGTAAAGATGTGTTAGCCTACCCATGGTCCGCGAACCATGGGATTGTATAAATAGAGCGAGGCTCTAAGTGTAAAAGTAATTTTTGGGAAGAAAAACAAGTAATAGATAGATGCGAAGGCATGGTTAGAGGATAGAAGTGGATCTAAAGTGTGTTGGGTCGTAGTAGTAGGAAGTGGCTCTGCATCTGAGTGCGCAGAGTCATAGTAGAGTCCGCAACTGAGTGCAAGGACCCCTGCATCTGAGTGCACAGGGTGGAGTCGGGTCTGTATTCAACTAAACTTGAAAAGAATTATTAATAAAGATAAGTTTGATTCGGCATGTTGTGCATCTATTTCTTGGATTTGTATTTTGATGTTATGTGTTAATTGTATCTATTTATTTATATGCACGCACTTGATAAACATTGGTATGAATGCTTATGTATGAAAACACTCTAAGTAATTAGCGAACATAACCTAATTAAGGAAGACTTGGGTAATTAACATTGGTCGCGCTATGGCTAGGGCTGCGTAAAGGATGCAAGGGGCTCACTGGTGCGCGTAACCCAGTAAGCATGAAGGTTGAATCTCGTCCCTATAGCCCCATATAGACATCCCTAGGGTGCAGAAAACTAGTTCCAACACCTTCCCATACTACTTTGGGTGAGACCTCAGTCCATGCTCTGTGGACTATTGTTGAAAGGGCCAGTAGTGCCAGGATTTGCTTGGCTAAATCACTTCTGAACCTAGGTCAGGCCCCATGCAACCAACAAATGGTTCTATTGTCGGGACTAGGATCTGCCTAAGGGATGTCTAATGTCGTGCCACTGGAACCCAACAAAGAAGGAAATTGAAGAGTGGTGGGACAAGAAGATTCACGAGTTCGCGACATAAGAAAATAGAACTCCACAAGTATCTGAGAAAAAGTGGCTGGATCACTACGTGTATACAGAAATCCATGAGATTTTCTTTGCATCATTTCCTTCCGAACTGTATGAGTGGATCACGAGGCTAGCCAATAGCCAGGGAAGGTGTAGGCTCAACCAATCGAAAGTGTGGATTCCGGAATTAGTACGCAAACTAGAGGCGTCAAAAGATAATATTGCGCGAGCTGTGGACCATTGGCTCGACCAGATAATAGGGGGATTTATCACTGAGTTTGCGGTAGACACGACTGTGAGCTACAGCAAAGCAGAATGATGCTTTCTCAAAGGACTGCAAGGTAAGTATATTAAGTCTTTAAATACTTGGATTAAGATGCTATTGTGTGAAAAGAGGGTCATGAGAATACATTAATGTTTGGGACAATGTGGAGCGGGAAGATCTACATAAGCAGCGAAGAATTAGGAAATAGTCCCTTAAATTTCACCTTCATGAGAGAGCAAGGAAGAGCTCGCTAAGGTCTCTCCAAGAAGCTTGGTCAATTTGATAAGGCAACACATTCCACAGTTACCACCTCCATCTCCACCCACTCCACTTCCAGCACCTCCACATTTCAGTATGGCGAGCACGATCAAACTACCAGTATTCAAAGGGGTAGGGAATGAAGATCCGAACCAATTCTGGTTTGTGGTAAGAATAGTATGGGAAGCGCAAGGTGTCACGGATGACAATATTAAGAAGGATACATTGGTGAGTGCGCTGCAGGATCGTAGATTGACTTGGTATATCAAGCACTCCAACGACCACCCAAACGCAGGGATAGCAAAGATCCAGAATGCGTTGAACAGAGAATTTAGCCGGCTAAAATCAGAGACACAGTCAATCATCGGGTTTAAAGAGATCGTGATGCTCCCAAGCAAGACCCCCTAGGATCTGGACTAAAGGCTGAAGAGTACGATCCACGAGGCCAATATGACGCTAACAGATGCACAACATCGCACATGGTTTGTGGCATCTCTGACACTGCACTTGAGGATGCCGTTGTCACAACAGAAACTTTCCACCCAGGACGAAGCATTGGAGATGGCGATGAGGTTGCATGAGACCCCAATATAAGACCCTAGGTAGGGAGTTCAACAAATCCACGTGCAACTACAGAATCTATGCCTCAAAATGCAAAGCCTGAAGCAAGATAGGTCACCGTGGCTAGAGGCGCGTGAGGAAGTATGGTGCATAAAATGCAAAGGCTAGGGCCATGACAAGGATCACTGTCTAGTGTTCGGGAACTACTTGGCAAGAGGGGGGCCAATGCCATTGAGACCAGAGGCACAGGCAGGGCCGAGTGCGACACATGCGTTATGGTGCGCGATCTGTCAGATAGGAGGAAAACACACAACGGATAATTGTCATTTTTTGCAGAAGTATACATTGACACCCCAACAACTGTTTTGTAATTTCTGCAAGTCGGTAGGCCATGACGAGCACACTTGTCACAGATACGAGTTAATGATGGATCAGACCCCAGCCTATAGGATGCAGACAAAAACGTGAGCCCTCGACCTAGCTGCGGGGATGGCGTGTGTTGGATTTCAAGGGCAAGGTCGAGGACGAGGAGGAATGGGACCAAGAAGAGGCCGCGGACAATTAATTTGTTACAATTGCGGAAGACCAGGGCACTATGCCCATGATTGTACCAACCTGACAAGGATATATTGTTCGTACTATGCTTAGTTTGATAATGAAATAATAGATTGTCCTACGTTGATCACACAGATGTGCGAAAAGGGGTATTCCAGCCTCCTCTGACTCAGAATATACAAATGATGAGGTCTGAACCATGCGAAGAAGACCCGAATGTGAACATGATGCTCAGAAGCAGTGCGACCACGGGGGAGGATAAGGGGAAGCGGCCTGAGGAAGATACATGGGTTCGCAAGGCTCCTACAAAGGAACCTGAGTTTGACTTAGAACATGCAAAGGAGATATTCATGGAAGCTAAGAAGAGCTTCACGAAGGCCTCCACTTCAGGTAATAAGGATCAACCAAAGCCTAGAATGGATCCTTCAATGCTCACTACCTTTCTAGAGACATGCATGAAATTGTTGCGCGAAAACAAGGCAATTAAGGGACTATAGGAGTTGATCACCAGGTACATAGGGTCAGGAGAACCGCGCGTAGTCCAGAAATTGGGAAAGCATGCATTGTGCACTGGGAGGGAAATGAGATTAACTGTGCAGATTGGTGAGTATGAAATGGATCAGGTAATCCTAGATCTGGGGTCGAACGCGAATGTGTTACCGAAGCAAACATGGGAACGCATGGGTAGGCCCGCGTTATAGTGGTCCCCTATTCAATTACAAATGGCAAACCAACAGAATATTTTTCCCATGGGGAGGTTGCAAGGGGTAACAGTTGATATTGAAGGCGCGAGCACGCAAATGGATTTTGAAGTGATAGAGATTGTCGATGACAGCAATCCCTATCCCACGTTGTTAGGAATAGACTGGATCACTGGTATGAACAGAGTCATCAATCTAAAGAAGTGCAAAATGATCTTTGAGAAAAATTTGCTACACGTAGTAGTCCTGTTGGACCCAGCCGAAGGAGCGCGCTACACTAAACCAGTGCACGACGATGAGAGTGACGATGAGCTAGATTGTATTTACAAGATAACTGCGTGAGACCAGGATTGGGTGAATCTGACTACAGATGGGAAAATCTTGTGGGAGCGCAAAAGCTCCTACACTTTGGATTCAGACGAAGAAGTAGAACGATGGCAAAATCAGTAGCACGAAATAACAACGCTAAACTGCAACATTATGATTAGATCACTACGTTGCGTGACAATAGAGGCAAGAGAGTTGCTGACATATGATGGATTGACAATGGTGGATGAATTCCTGAACAAATTTGAAAGCGTAGTACTGGAACAGCAGTGATTCGATGCGTTGAAATGGGCACTTCGCGCAACACCCGCACGATGGTGGGGTACACATCAAGGTAATTTTGAGGACTGGCACAGATATAGAAGGATGATGTGCCTGTAGTTTGGAAGCCCCCAGCTTTGAAAGAGAGTCAGGCAGCCAAGACGAAGCATCTTGTACGCCCACCTATGTCGATGGGTACAAGCATCTGCTATGCAGTCCACACAAACACACCCTAAACTAAGGATCGAAAATCAAAATAGGACGCAGCAGCAGGAAAAGCGACGTGCACCACAAATGTTCCATGTAGAAGCATTCAAGAAGGTATGTGGAATCCTGAACAAGGTGCACCAGGCGATCTGAACCGATTGGGACCTGCGCATACCAGCAGTCCGATTGGCCTATAGGGCCATGTACAAAAACCTAAGTGCAGAGACGATCCCAAAGCTGACGAACATAGTCGAGACCATAGTTTTGGAGGAGAGGAATCCTCACGCAATAGCTCCCATAGTTGGGACAGTACGCAAGGACCAGGATGAAGGAATTATGCAGCCATGCAAGGATGAACATATCTAGATTCAGAAAGCCATTCGGCAATGGAACCTTAAGCTTCGCGAACTCGAAGAAGATCGGGTATGACTGAGGCAGAAAATCATGTTAATGGATGCGAAGATCACAAAACTAGAAACCGAAATCGCACAAGCATATCGCATTGATAAAATGACAGGGCAAGATATGGGCAGCCATACTATTGCATTCGAAGATTTTCGCCGAGAAATTGTGACCCTGCTACCATGGTTTCAACTGCACTTATCAAACAAAGTAACCAGGGGGGCACACCACATAAGGAAGAACGAGGGGCATTGACTGTCGCGAGGGTAACTGAGGAGTGCCCGTGGACTGGTCTGGAAGGTGAATTGAAGCCTTGCGCAGGTGGTACGACCATCTGACTATCTGTAGGGAGCACAGTCTCAGCGTTCCAGGCAATTGAAAGAGAGCACGGGACTATAAAAGAGTTTGTATGGGAGCTACGCGATAAGGAGGTTGCGCGCAGGATCAGTATGTCACAAGGGTCACAACCACGCATAGGGGGCTGCACTGCCGCGCCGGTAGGCTGGGAGGTGACTGTTGGTGTCACTGTTCATGACAAGAGGTCCAATTTAAGGCAAAAAGGAGTGGGCAGCAGGCAATTTAGACATGAATTAAGAGCAACAAGATAAGCAAACTATGGGGCCAGTGCGTGTATCCCCAAGCACGGTTTGGAAAATTGTCAATGGTAGAGAAGGGAAAAGTCATCACCATTGAAAAAAACAAGGAGGAGGAAGACTTGCAAGCTCTGATCACTCAAATTAAGGCGCAAGATGATGAGGTGGAGGATGTCTCACAAATTCCTTCCACGGAAAAGTTACCTACATATGTCCCCCCGTGGAAGGGGAAAGCCAAGATACCGAAGGACCTGGAGGCCACGAAGAGTGCGCTCTAGACCCCGCTCCTCCCCGATCGTATAATGTTTGAAGGTCCGCAATTGGGACGAATACCTACCATGAAGTTTGAGGATTGGAACCTCGCGGACAGTGAGAAGTTCCCACACATGGTCGCAAAGAAGTTAATGAAGAAGAAATGGTTGTGCGGTGTGGAGAAGGCTGGGTTACTCCATTTGTGATCGATACCCCACTACCACCGCACACCCATTACCATTTTTGTCATCAGGTAGTTGTTGTGCCTGGTGCATGATGGGTATCTCTGGCTGGAGGAGCCTATTCCCATCACGGCCGACCTAATTCACTGAATTTCTCGACTGTCATTCAAAGGACATGACCCTGCGGCCATAGCAAGGAAAAGCAGCGACTTGGCGCTCGCAGAAGCCATGAAGGCCAAGTATAAACTAGAGAAGAAAAATGGGGGTACGCAATAGCAAGCATTAAGGAAAAAGGGGTGTGCCTAGCCACCCAGCTGCTAGCCGGCAAGCTAATGAGGAAATGTTGCACCGACGAAGTACCAGCGTCTGTGATTGCATTGGCAGAACAGTGGGCAGAGGGGGTCTAGTTCAACTGGGCACAATTCCTCTGCGACAAGTTTTTGATGAACTGTGAGGCCTAGGAGCAGGGTAAGACCTTCCACTATGCATGGTTGCTCTTATCTATCCTATTGGTTGCAGGGGAGCTGCTAGAAGATAGCCAGTTTCCCATTATTGAGGGTGATCTACCCGAACCCACGAGGTACACCTCGCTCTGGGATACAAAAGAAGAAAAGAGGATTCACGAGACGAAGGTGTTCTGGGTGTTCATGGAGGTGAGAATCCGAATGTGGATCAACCGACGGCCACACCTGTCTCCTACGATTCATAACATCTTACAAAGCGCGGCAGAGTTCAAGGCAAATATGCATAACCTGTATATCTGGGCGCACAAGGATCCATCACAGAAATGGGTGAAGCTTCCATTCATCGCAACAGATGATGCGATCTTCGCAATAATGGAGTCATGGCCTCCAGAGTGGTGTGCCCCGGATGTGGCAGAAATGGAGAAGGCCACAGCCCAGCAAAGAAAGAAGGACACTAAGTTATGCATCATGCCGCTGGCTGAAAAGAGGCGCCAGGAACAAGAAGCAGCCACACAGCAAAAGGCAGTTGATGCAGGAGCAGCGGCACAGATGGAAAAAACCATAATAGCACCAACCAGAGAGCCCGAGGAGGGCCAAGAGATGTCCATGGGGCAGCAGACTGGGGAAGTGGATAGGGCAGAAGAACACATAGACCCCTGTTCCACATCGAACCAACTCAAGCAGACGCGCGGCCCTGAGAAATCAACTCCCAGGAAGAAGGTAAAAGTGACAAAGACGTTCGTCGACTCGATCACACTCACAGAAGGTGATCTATTTGACATCAGCGAAACAATCTGCGAGGTCACGAAGGACACGCTCCAGGAATTGAGTATGGAGCAGAACACTGTGTTGGAGGCGCTCAGCGCATAGTTATAAGGCTTACAGGTACAGTCCCCCCAAACAAGTACAATGGCTCAGTATGTCGTAACAGTAACCACCGAGGCCGAATAGACGTTGCACGCCCGTATGGACAACCCTTTCGTATTGCCCGAAGGCACACTAGCAGCAACAAGCGAGGATGATCGGGCTGCGATGAGCAGCATGAAAGGCGTCGGCTTGAACTTGGCCGCCCTGCCGCATGAAATTATGTACCAACTACAGGATGGGGTCATCACAGAGCTCTGCGCCAGGGAAGGTCGCGTGATCCAAGTCCTGAACAAGCAGAAAATCAACATGGACTAGCTCAGTTTCCAGCATGATGAGTTGGTTGCGCAGGCTCACAGACTGGAGCAGGCAGTAGAGGATGTGTGTAGGAGCGTCCTAGAGTTGGCCGTGCTGGTAGAACTATCAACAGCAGAGCGGGTCCATAGACTAGCGGCCAGATTCCACGAGGCCAGGGAGGAAACGGCGAAGGTTCAATTAGAGATGAACCTACAGATCGCTAAGCTGCAATTGAAGGTGCAGCCCTCCACACCCCCAGAAGTAAGAGAGCAACGCGCCCGTGCTATCCAAACAGGGTTGGAGCAAATTGGCCAGGCGACACAGGATTGTACTGGGATGTTGGAGCAAGAACTAACCATGCTTACGCACCTACAGGAAGACCCAAATCTACAGCGCATAGAGACAGAGGCACGCTAGTTGCAACAGGAGTACGACAGTGTCCGGGGCACCGTGCAGACGGTTTTCGTTACTCAACGACTCACCTGACTATAACAGGCAAGGGCACTGAAGGACCAATTAGACGTCGCGCGCCAAAAAGAAGCCCTACTTAAAGCATGCATCCAACCATGGATCAATGAAGCTTTCAAAATTACAACTACCATTGAAGGGAAGTTGGCACAAATGCAGGAACTTTATGTAGTTAGATAGGAATGTGACCCTGCTCATGAAAGTTCAGAGATATGTGTGCAACAAGTATAGAAAACAGCGGAACAATGTGATGTGGACACCCAAGCTATGCGAGACCTGCTGGATGGTCTTCAAGCAAATATCGCCGCACCAACAGAGTGACTCGAGACGAGTCACGATGATTGTGTTGGGGGCCTATTGGGTAGCAGACCCCCCCACCGCATGTTTTTGGGGCTTAAAGCCCGAGGTTTGGTCAATGTAATGTAAAGACTCCACGAAATACAGACACGAAGTGCAAAAGTATAGGATGATTCATAGGGTTGTCCACCCTAAAAATTGTAAAATAACGTAAAGTTGTGTCGGCCTACCCATGGTCCACGAACCATGGAATTATATAAATAGAGCGAGGCTCTAAGTGTAAAGGTAGTTTTTGGGAAGCAAGTGATAGAGAGATGCGAAGGCATGGTTAAGGGATAGAAGTGGATCTGAAGTGTATTGGGTCGTAGTAGTAGGAAAAGGCTCTACAGTTGAGTGTGCAGAGGCCTAGTAGAGTCCACAACTAAGTGTGCAAACCCCTGTAACTGAGTGCGCAGGGCGGAGTTGGGTCTGTATTGAACTGCACTTGAAAAGGAGCATTAATAAAAATAAGTTTGATTCAGCATATTGTGCATCTATTTCGTGGATCCGTATTTTGATGTTATGCATTAATTGTATCTATTTACTTATATGCATGCACTTGATAAACATTGGTATGGATGCTTATGTATGAAAACCTTCTAAGTAATTAGTGAACAAAACCTACTTAAGGAAGACTTGGGTAATTAACACAGGTCGCGTTGTGGCTAGAGGTACGCGAAGGACGCAAGGGGCTCGTTGGTGCGTGTAGCCCAGTAAGCGTGAAGGTTGAATCACATCCCTATCACCCCATATCAGACATCCCCAGGATGTGGAAACCTGGTTCCAGCACCCTCCCATACTACTTCGAGTGAGACCTCAATCCGCGCTCTGCAGACTGTTGCCGAAAGGGCCAGTAGTACTAGGATTTGCTTGGCTAAATCACTTCTGAACCTGGGCCAGGCCCCACGCAGCCAACAAATTGTGTTGGGGGCCTGTTGGGCAGCAGATCCCCCCACGGCATGTTTTTGGGGCTTAAAGCCCAAATTTTGGTCAATGTAATGTAAAGACCCCGCAAAGTACGGGCACGGAACGCGAAAGTCTAGGATGATTCATAGGGTTTCCCACCCTAAGAATTGTAAAATAATGTAAAGATTTGTTGGCCTACCCATGGTCCGCGAACCATGGGATTGTATAAATAGAGTGAGGCTCTAAGTGTAAAAGCAGTTTTTGGGGAGAAAAACAAGTAATAGATAGATGTGAAGGCATGGTTAGAGGATAGAATTGGATATAAAGTGTATTGGGTCGTAGTAGTAGGAAGAGGCTTTGTAGCTGACCACACAGAGGCCTAGTAGAGTCTGCAGCTGAGTGCACAGAGGCTTAGTAGAGTCTGCAGCTGAGTGCGCGGACCCCTACAGCTGAGTGCGCAGGGCGGAGTTGGGTCTATATTGAACTGAACTTGAAAAGGATTATTAATAAAGATAAGTTTGATTCAACATATTCTGCATCTATTTCGTGGATCTGTATTTTGATGTTATGCGTTAATTGTATCTATTTACTTATATGCGTGCACTTGATAAACATTCGTACGAATGCTTATGTATGAATACCCTCTGAGTAATTAGCAAACAGAACCTAATTAAGGAAGAATTGGGTAATTAACATTGGTCGAGCTACGGCTAGAGCTGCGTGAAGGATGCAAGGGACTCGTTGGTGCACGTAGCCCAATAAGCATGAAGGTTGAATCACGTCCCTATTGCCCCATATCATACATCCCCAGGGTGCGAAAACCTGGTTCCAGCACCCTCCCATACTACTTCGAGTGAGACCTCAGTCCGCGCTCCATAGGTTGTTGCCGAAAGGGCCAATAGTACAGGGATTTTCTTGGCTAAATCACTTCTGAACTTGGGTCAGGCCCCACACAGCCAACACATGGCCCTAGTGGCCTCCCTGATATGTCATGTAGCTATCCTAAACTTTCTTGTAGCAACTGTTTTCTTTCTTGTAGCAACTTTCTACCTTCCTGTAGTAGCTTTCTGCCTTCCTGTAGCTGAGCATTTTCTTCTTTTAGTTGTTTGGTCATGTCTCCCCTGGTGTTCGGCTTCTTCTTAGAGACTTGGGGCTCCTTTCTTTTGGATTAGAGGGAGGTTATCTCTTTAGTTTCCTTCTTACTCTCCTTTTATCCCTTGTTTATATTTTTTTCAGGCACTTTTTCTTTTATTCCAATCTTTTATTTTTCTTTTCCACCATCTTCTTCTTTTGCAGAGCCATCCCTGATTGTGTTTTCAAGTCTAGAAAATATTCTCTATCCATGTCAACAAAATTTGTCCATGTGTTCTCAAGGTTTATGCAATGGAACCCCGCTGCCAATTATCAATTTCAGAGCACTTAGGATTTCAACTTATGGCAAGAGGAGAGTACTTCCTATTGATGGGTGAGGTGAAAAATGGTATTTAATTTTCAAAACAAGTTAATTCTCCCATCATAATGCTCATCCTCACAAAATATTTTTTGTTCTCGGGTTTCTACTACAGGCCGTTTAGTGGAGGATTTTTTCAAACATTCACATAATTTTTGTTTGTAAGAGCTGAGAGATCAAATACTTACCCATTCCTGGTAGACTCCTTAAAATTCTAGGGTTTTGTGGCCAAAATTCTCAAGATAGGGCCCCTTTTTTCCTCTTGGGACAATCTTGTAGTAGGCAAATTGTCTCCTGTAGAAACATTATTCCAACTGTAGCAGCTCTATTTTATCCTGTAGTAGGGCAGTTTGTGCCTTTGACTTCTTAGTTGTGGTTGCTGTAGTGGTTGGCATTCTCATGGGTGTCAAAAATTTGCTTCCCCTTTGGTTAAAACCTCCCCCCATTTATCCTTCTGCTCCTTCTCAAGGTTTTTGATATTTTCCTTAGAGTAGTCTTGATTATTGATACTTATCAGAACAAACTTTCCTCGGTCCCTCTCTTGCCTTCACATATAACAATTTCCAAAGGGAACTACTACACAATTGTTTACTACAGGGTACTTAATTCAAGAAGAATTCTGCATGCAAACATATGGAAATTAAAGAGGGAGAAAGCCACTTACTCCTTTCAATATAACTTTGTCATGTGCATGAGGGTTTGAGGACAATTTTGGGTAGTTTTGACTCCCTTTATCCCTTCAATTCTCTCATGTAGCTTCTTTTTAGGCCTCTTGTAGCAGTGAAAATACTCCTATAATAGTTTAGATCCTCCTGTAGCTCCTCCTGTAGCTCCTCTTGTAGCACCTACAAACATTATTCGAAGTAGCTCAGTGGCACCCTAGTCAGTCTCTAATAGCATCTAGCTCATCATTTTGTATCTTGATGGGTTTCTCCAACTGTTTCTTGGGAATGAGTAAGTGTGCAAGTGAATTTGAGCCTCATACTTTTATTCCCTTTTGTGGTAGTGGCTCAAAGTGCTTTTATGAGTTGGCCTTTTCACAAATTTCCTCTTTTAACCGTTCTCCCCACTCCTCCTTATCATCACCCTTCTTAATTTATATTTTCCATGTTGCATGAATGAGAGAGTTAGTTGCACTTAATTGGTTGAGGGTGGTTGAGACTGTTGACCCATCCTTAGCTTATAAAACCTCGTCTCTCATGCATTGACAACAATTTTCTAGCTATTATACGCTCAAGAGAAGAGGTGAAGAATATTGCATACTTGTACCTACTTGATGGTTGTTGGAGATGTGTGCATGTTGCTGCTAGGATTCATATCATGATTAGTTGAAGGTGTTGATTGCCTTTCATTTATAATGTACAAGTCTTCATAGAATGATGGTTATTTGACTGATAAAGCTTTTGTGTGTGCAGGCTTCTTCCCAATGTTCAATCTGCTTCTGCTGGAGTGGATAGATTATCTGCTAGTGTGCACCTTCTCACTTCATAATGGCTTCACGATGCTAAAGGTGGTTGGATCTTTTACTCTATGGGTGGAAAAAAATGATTATGGGATTTTGATGTGACTGTACATGCTACTATAGGAGGAATTTCCCTCCTATAGCAGTCACTTAATTCTTCTTTGAGACCTTATACTGCATGTGGAACTGAGGGAAAGTTAGAAAAGGTACAAGGACAGGATTAAAATCATCAGGAGATGGTGCAGGTGGTGGAAATATTGAAAGAAAAACTTTTTATGTGTTTTTTTATGTATGGAAAAGTGGAATTTGAAGATGAATTTTGGATAGATGGAGTGGATAGGCGATGAAAGTGGTGTTGGAAGACCTATTTAAATCTTCCCTAAATAATACATGATTTTGACCTCTTCCTCCAATCATATCTTCCTCTTGTAGAATTTTGGGCTACTCCTATAGCATTTCAGGGTGCTCCTATAGCATTTCAAGACAATCTCTTGTAGCAAAATTGTTTTATACATATCTCTCAAATGGTAGATTGGATTGACCTTAAATGTTTTTAGCATGTTTCCATCATCCTTAATCACATATCCATAAAAAATCTTGGCCAATGGATGCATGAATCTCTAGAAAAAATAAAAATGGTTGTAGGTGATGCAGGCCAATTTCTTGAAAAGTGTGCACTGGAATTTGTTGAAATTGCTTGAGCATGTTACCATCATCCATATGCATCTCCACATGAAACAACATGATTAATGGATGCATCTTTTTTGAGATATGGTAAAAATAATTTTTTCCCTATGTATTTTGGCCTCTTGTAGCAAAACAGAACCTTCTTATAGCATTTTAGGACATCAAGGAAAATGAATGGGAAAGGCTTGGAAATATTGGGTGGATGTCAGAAATGGATAATGGTGATGGATTGGCATGGCCTTGGTTCTTTTGGATCATCTGAGGAAAGGAGGAGAAAGTCCAAGTTTGACTTCCTTTAACTAGATGTTTGACCAACTTTTAATTTTGGTGCTAACTTGCTTTTGTTGCTCGCAAAGGTTGGAGATGACCTGCATTCATTAGAGAGAGATACATGGAGCAAATAATTTTTTCATTTTTTTAATTTTTCCTTTTAGACCTACTAGCTTCCTCATTGAGGTTTTCAACTAGTAGGTCTTCCTAGGCACCTCAACAGAGGTTTTCACCTAGGATCTTTTCTTTTTCTCTCTTTTCTCTTTTTCCAACCCATTGACCGCCTCATGGAGGTTTTCAAACAATGAGCCAATCACAGGCGCCTCAAAGGAGGTTTTCACCTGAGACTTTATTTTTTGTCATATTTTTTCATTTTTTTTCTATCCTACTCTACTTCAAAAAACAAAATATCTTTCAAATATATAAATACTTCCAATGGAGACATGTGCACATCAAGATGACAGATAAACTGATGTGTAGGCTCAAAATATATGATTTGACATGTACCTGAATTTTAGAGACCAAATGCTTTGACTTTGATGATATCAATCACAGTTAAAGAAGAGAGTGATGCTCCATCTTGTTTATTTTCTAGAACCAAACCTCAATATAGCTTCGATGCCCTTGGTTTTCTTGATCATCTGGATCATTCTTCATGTCTTCTTCTACCATGACATTCAAATATTCCTCTTTTTTGAGATTATTGTCTTAGACACATGGAAGATCTGACAATAAACATGATGGAACTTTCTCCATCTCTGATTTTGATGTGTGCTCTTCATCAAGTGCAACCCATGATTTTTTGGTCTCCTCATTTGAATCTTCTTTTTCTGAATGTTTTCCTTCAATAACATTAAGAGAGTATCTTTTTTGTAATACTCTTCATGAGCTCAGATAAATACCATTGAGATCAAGAGGAGATGTTAGGAAGTATTGTACCTCAGCATTGTAAGTGGGCTAAGATACTTCCTTGTGTGGGTTTGGAAATGGTGGTTCAAGTAGTTGAATGGGAGTGGATCTTTGAAATGGATGTGGTCAAGGTTGTGGTTCTGGCGGAGGTGGATGGTAGGGATAACATGGAGTTGGGTATGGAGGATATTGTGGATTTCTCCCATAAGGTCATTTCCAACCTTGTTTCAAATATTGGTTTTGTGGTTGAGATGGACAAGGTTTCCAAGGAAAGGGTGTGTTCCAATTACTTTGAGATCGATGTGCATAACCTTGAAATTCTGAATTAGCTTCTTGCATCATACTAGGCTGACTAGGTTGCCATGGTCCTATTGGAGCTACATAACATAACTGCTTTGGTGATTAACTTTCTCCATTGTCCTCTTGGTAAACTTCCTTAAACCTTGGTAATGATGGGCAATATTTAATAACATGTGATTCTCCAAGGAAAACACAAATATAAGCATCTTATTTTTTCTCATCTTGCATTCTTAATATTTCTACTTGTTCACTTAAATTGCTAAGAATTTATGTTTTAAAGTCATCAAACAAATTTCCAAGTTTAGCTTGACTTATTGATCTTGATGTTTATTTACTTAGTCTTGCCCTTTCTCTTGATATGTGTTTGCATGTTTCACAAATTTCTTCAAATGATAATTGGTATACATCCCCTCTACTCATGAGATCAATCCACTCATCCCTAATTGTTCTAAGTAAGAAGGTTTTTAGTGATTCGGATCCTAAATGATGTAATTTTTCCCTCTTAAAATTATACATGAACCTCTCTATTATATCCTCAAGGCTCTCATCTTATTTTTTATTCATTCTAAATATTTCTTCTTTAAGATCATGAACTTTATATTTTTTTAGAAATATATTTTGCATATCATTCCATGATCTTATTGAATTAGTACTTAAACTCATGAACCATTTAAGAGTTGTTGAAATGTGGCAACAAGAATATTCCAATTTTAATTTGTCCTTGAATTAAAATTGAGAATTAAAATTCGAATTTAGTCTCACCAGTTGCTTGAAAAATAATCAATTAATTCATCTTGGATTAATTCGTTGGAGAAATTCAAGCTAGAAGTATTTGTGAAGTCATGCAACAGTTATCCCTTAAATTAAGGAGAGTATCCCTTAGTTAAGGAGATAAGGATGAGTTATAATTGAGTTGTAATTAGTTAGCTCAGTTAAATAAGTTATGTCCAGTTAAATTAGTTCCAAACAGTTTGAGGAACTAATTGTGAGTTCAGTCAGTTAATGCATGCATGCATCAAACTAGTGTACTCTAGATAACTGAAGATTCTCTCATAAATAACTCATGCATGTCTATTTAGAAAAAGACCCAGTTGAGATTAAAGACAGGGACAGTGTACTATCAGTTGCAAGAATTTTCCTATAAGGAAAACTCTTGCATGCAGAAGGAATTCATTCCTTGATATTTGCACAGTTTTACAGGGTGTAAGATCAGTGTGAGTAATCAGTGTCACACTTGGTGACAGCTGGAGCACCCAGGAGAAACTACGCAAGGAAATAGGAGGCTTGGAGGGCAGAGGAGAAGGCATATGAGTAGTATATCTTCTCTATGAGCATCAACGAGGGATTGTGCTGAGAGCTGGCTAGATTTGAGAGCTAAAGCTTTGTGTAATCCTGATATATTTCCACTTGTATGATAATACAGATAGCAGGGTTTTTAGCTGAGGCTTTCCCCAGAGTATTCTTCTGTGTTTCATGTGTATTGATTCTTCTTCTTTATTATATGTGTTCCACTTAATCTTTCTCAAATCTATTAAGATTCCACAAGTTTGATTGTAGAAGCAGATTAAGTATTTTGCTTTAGTTATATTGCATAATCAGGTTAATCCAGTTAGAATTTCTACATGGTATCAAAGCAAAGGTTATCGGAGCTATGAATAGTATACTGAGAGGAGAATTCGAAGTTTGAAGTTCTTGATTACAGGTGCAAAATCGAATTCTTATCATACTTCAAAGTTTGCCAATGGCATTCAATGGCTTGAGACTTGAGTATGCCTTGGATGGCAACTTGAATTACACAGCATGGAAAGATCGCATGGAAGTTGTATTAGAAGACAATGGTTTGAAGGATTTCATTGATCAAGAAATCCCCAAGCCAGCTGCAGCTAATGCACAACAATTGGCTGAATTGAAGAAGTGTGTGGCGAAGGCGAGACGGATTCTTCTGGAGGGAGTTTGAGACCATATTGTCTTGAGTCTCCATGGGAAGGATACTCCGTTTTCAATGTGGAAGACATTGAAGGACCTCTATCAGAATAGTAGCGACCAGAGGAAACTGACGCTCAAGGATAAGCTTCGAAAAATCAAGATGGAGAAGGGCGATACTATTTCTACATATCTGAACAAGCTCACCACCTATAGAGATGAGCTTGGTAGTGTGGGAATAACTACTGTCGATGATGATATGGTGAGCCTTGATCTCCCCGGTCTTCCAAAGAGCTGGAATAGCTACCAAGACTCTATGAATGAAAGAGAGAAACTACCAGATTGGGAACGACTATGGTCGGATCTCATGCAGGAGGATATCAGGAGGAGTAGTCGAGATGGTTCTTCAGCAAAGAATGATGATGAAGAAAATCTGGCCTTAGCAAATAAGGCAAGGAAAGGGAAAGGGAAGGCTTCCCATTCCAAATTGAATTCCTCATGGAGGGAAGAAGGTTGAAAATTCTAAAGTGAGATGCTTTAATTGTCGTGAGATGGGACATTATGCAACTAATTTCCCATTGAATAAGTCCAAGAAGGGATCCTTGAAAGGATCGGAAGGTGAGGCATTAGCCTCTCAGTTTGAAATGGAATTTACCCTCATCACATGCATGGTTTCATCAATGGTGAGTTGTGTTTGGTATCTTGACAGTGGAGCCTCATTCCACATGACCGGCGATAAAATTTTATTTAGTACCTTGGAGGAGAAAGACCTCAAGATGCACATATAGATGGGTGATGACGAAAAGTATTGTGTTTCAGGAGAAGGCACGGTTGCTTTTCAGAGGGAGCATGGAGCTTCTCTCACCTTGACAGATGTGAAGTATGTGCCTAGACTGAAGAAGAACTTGGTATCAGTCGCGATGTTGGAGGACAAAGGCTACGATGTTGTCTTCTATAAAGGAAAGGCATTCCTAAGACACATAGCCACGGGTCAGACCAAGAGGATTGGGATTCAAGTGAAGAATCTCTATAAACTAGAGGTAGATTATTGTGTTGCATTGAGTTCGAAAGCAGAATTGCTGCAAAGCAAAGACATTGGCGAATTATGGCACAAGCGGTTGGGCCATCTGCATCATGGGGCCTTGAAGATAATGCAGCAGATCTCTACTGGACTTCCCAAAGGTAAACTTGAGCAAGTTGACACATGAAAAGGTTGTACCTTGGGAAAGTACGCCAAGTCTTCCTTTCATGATCGAGACAGTCAAGTAGAAGCGATATTAGAGTGAGTTCATACTGATTTGTGTGGACCATTCTCAACGGCATCCACAGCGAAGCCACGGTATTATGTGATTTTCATTGATGATTTTTCTCATAAATGCTGGATTTATTTCATGCAAAAGAAGGACCAAACCTTCTCAAAGTTTTGTGAGTTCAAAGCTTTGGTTGAGAAAGAGTCAGCGAAGAAGATCAAGGCCTTGAGAAGTGACAATAGTGGAGAGTATGTCCCTCATGAGTTTAAGGACTTTTGTGTAGTGGAAGGAATTAAACGAGAGATGATGGCACCTCATAACCCACAACAGAATGGGGTGGCCAAGAGGAATAACATAACGATTGTAGGGGCAGCATGGGCGATGCTGCATGACCAAGGCCTACCACTTCATTTGTGGGCTAAGGCATGCAACACAGCAGTCTATTTGCAGAATAGAAGCCCATATCACATACTTGGGATGAAAACACCAGAGGAAGCTTTCTCCGCTAAGAGACCAGATGAGGGTCACTTCAAGATCTTTGGCTCATCGGTATATTTCCATGTCACCAAGGATGCATGGAATAAGCTTGAGCTGATAGCAGAGTTGGGGATACTTGTGGGGTACACTGATACACCCCACAACTATTAGGTGTACTTGCATGCTAGTTGGAGAACAGTGGTTCATAGAGATCACAAGTTTGATGAGCAGAAGGCCATGTGAGTTTCCCTTAAGAGGGAGCTCCAATTACAGGCTATGGAGTAACTGTTGGTTCCTAAGGAGGAGGAGCCTCAGACTAATGCGGAGCAGCTGCATGCAGAGGTTCCAGGAGTGGAGACATCCGCTCAAGCAGAGTCTTCTAGAGATGGATGGAAGCGCACAAGAGAAGTTGACAGATTGTTGGTGGATGCGAGAGAGAATGTGGGAGCACCATATTCTCAGTGCAGACAGAGGAGGTCACCTGAGAGGTACACTGGATACATGGCCCTTATTGGGGAATGTGTTGATACCAAGCCATCTTCCTTTAAGGAAGCAGTGTAGAAGCCGATTTGGGTTGATGCTATGGTGGAGGAGTATGACTCCATAGTTTGAAATAATGTTTGGGACGTGGTTCCAAGACCGGAGAACAAGTCAGTTGTGAGTTCCTGTTGACTTTACAAGGTAAAGCAAGCTGTTGATGGTAGTGTGGAAAAGCATAAGGCAAGATTTGTTGCCCATGGTTTTTCATAGGTCCAGGGGATAGACTATGATGATAATTTTGCTCCTACCACAAGGTACTCATCTATCAGATCGATGTTGGCACTATCAGCATAGATGGGTTGGAAGATCCATCAAATGGATGTGAAGACTGCATTCCTCAATGGAAATATTGAGGAATAGTTGTACATAGAGCAGCCGGAAGGTTTTGATACCTTCAATCATGAGTCGCATGTGTGCCGACTCAAGAGAGCTTTGTACAGGCTGAAGAAAGCATCTCGTGCTTGGTACACCAGGATCAACAACTACTTCACCGGGTTGGGCTTCACAAAGAGTGAAGCGGATGTGAACCTATACCACATCATTGTGAAAGGTAATTCGTTGATCATTGTTCTTTATGTTGATGATCTCATATTAATAGGTGATGATTAGTTGATCATGTCTTGCAAGGAGGACCTTGCAAGAGAATTTGAGATGAAATACATGGGTCTCATGCACTACTTCCTTGGCATGGAAGTGTGGCAGAAGGATGGGGAAGTATTTGTGTCTCAAGGCAAGTATGCCAACGAGATGCTCAGGAGATTCCACATGGAGAAGTGCAAGCCCATGTAGACTCCTTTAGCAAGTAACTGGAGGTAGGAGGATGCTAGTTCAGGAGAAGTAGTAGAGGCTACTATGTATAGGCAGCTTGTGGGTTCACTGATGTATTTAGTGAACACACAAACAGATTTGTGCTATGCGGTGAACCAGATGATTCAAGCAATGGTTCATCCTGCCAAGATGTTTTGGAAGGCGGCAAAGCATGTTTTGAGATACCTAATAGGCACATCTCAATATGGATTATGGTACAGAGGGACAGAGGGAGTGAAGACACAAGGCTTCACTGATGCAAATTGGGTAGGGAGTCCATCAAATTGCAAGAGCACATCAAGTGGAATTTTCAACCTTGGCTTGGCAGCAGTTTCTTGGTACAACAGGGAAACAAAGGTCGATTGCACTCAGCACGGCAGAAGCTGAATACAAGGCTGCAAGTTAGGCAGCATGTGAGGCCATCTGGATGCAGAAAATTTTAGTTGGTTTGTTTAATCAAAGGATGGATCCAACTGTGATCTATTGTGATAATCAGAGTTCTATCAAACTCTCTGAGAATCTAGTATTTCATGACAGGTCCAAGAACATCAACATTCAGTATCATCATCTCAGAGACTATGTGGCGAGGAGGATTATATTGTTTCAGTATATTTCGACCAACGAGAAAGATGCTGACATTTTGACTAAGGCATTGTCAAAGTGTAAATTTGAGTTCCATAGAGACAGGATCGGGGTGGCAGATAATCCCTTTCTTGTTGAGAGGGAGTGTCGAAATGTGGCAACAAGAATATTCCAATTTTAATTTGTCCTTGAACTAAATTTGAGAAATAAAATTCAAATTTAGTCTCACTAGCTGCTTGAAAAATAATTAATTAATTCATCTTGGATTAATTGGTTGGAGAAATTCAAGCTAGAAGTCTTTGGGAAGTCATGCAACAGTTATCCCTTAAATTAAGGAGATTATCCCTTAATTAAGGGGATAAGGATGAGTTATAATTGTGTTGTAATTAGTTAGCTCAGTTAACTGAGTTATGTCCAGTTAGATTAGGTCCAAACAGTTTGAGGAACTAATTGTGAGTTCAGTCAGTTAATGCATGCATGCATCAAACTAGTGTACTCCAGAAAACTAAATATTCTCTCATAAATAACTCATGCATGTCTATTCAGAGAAAGACCCAGTTGAGATTAAGGACAGGAAAAGTGTACTATCAGTTGCAAGAATTTTCCTATAAGGAAAACTCTTGCATGCAAAAGGAATTCATTCCTTGAGATTTGCGCAATTTTACAGGGTGTAAGATTAGTGTGAGTGATCAGTGCCACACTTGGTGACAACTGGAGCACCCAGGAGAAATTGCACAAGGAAATAGGAGGCTTGGAGGGTAGAGGAGAAAGCATATGAGCATTCTATTTTGTCTGTGAGCATCAGTGAGGGATTGTGCTGAGAGCTAGCTAGCTAATATATTTCCACTTGTATGATAATAAAGATAGCAGGGTTTTTAGTTGAGGCTTTCCCTAGAGTATTCTTCTGTGTTTCATGTGTATTAATTCTTCTTCTCTGTTGTATGTGTTCCGCTTGATCTTGCTCAAATATATTAAGCTTCCGCAAGTTTGATTGTAGAAGTAGATTAAGTATTTTGCTTTAGTTATATTGCATAATCAAGTTAATCTACAACCAGAATTTCTACAAGAGATCTAACCTTAAATGTTTCCAGAAACAATCTCAACTTTTGAGTGTTTAGTAAGTAACCATAAGATCTACAAAGGATTTCAAATTCAAAGAGCAAGGTTTCTGGATCCTTTGACCTGAAACCGTGGATGTTGGCAAAGAATGATGGAGGGATGTTCTTCATATGAACACTTGTATAAATATATTTAATGGGAAATCATTGTCATCATCTCCATCCATTTCTCCTACCTTCTCTGTCACTTTTTCTTCTACTACTTGCAAAAGTGGATGGTGATGTGGCTCTTACTGTACCACGTGATCAAATGGTGGGGGGTTTGGTGTTGGAAAAGTATTTTTTTATAGAAAAAATTGAATACTAATGTTAATGCAATGTAAATTTTATATATTTTAAATGAAATATGCCTAATGAAATTTTGTTCTTGTAGAAAGTAAAAGAAATGAATCAACTATGGAAGAAAAAGGTGCATGCTTTGACACCTCCTAGGCAACAATGCCAAAAAGTGATGAGCCCCAGTATTGCAACAATAATGTTGCAACTTCTAAGGCTACCAAGTTGAATTATCAACCTATGGTTCGTACAAAATTAAGAGGTGTCGGCATTGTATGTGCAACATGCAATGTGTCCTTCTTTCACTGATCTAATGAAGTGAATGTTATAATATCTAACCTAAACTAACTGCAGAAATAAACCATGATACTCTGATACTCTAAAACAAATCAAATAAATTATTCTACTTGAAAAATGTAAATCATTAATCTAATTGAAATTTTCTTGGAAATAATAAATTTAATCAACAACACGTAATTAGGAAATTCAGAAACTAAGTCTATGTCACTTGAATTGAAGAGTTTCAAGTGTGAAAATTGCTTCCTAACTCTATTTGTTGTTTTATGCTTGTAGTGGAGGAAGGAGCGGTCTAGAGTAGTCCTTAGGTCTCCCTAATCATGTATTTAGAGCCTAAGGTTCATTATTCATTTATACTAAGTCAAAGGTGCAGTGAGGATCAAAACTGGTGAAGGAAAGTGATGCTACATGTTTGCTATAGGTGATTGCTACAAGAGCCCTGTAATGCTACAGGAGCAATAATATTGCTAAATTACCCAATAAATAAAATTAAAATGGGATGGAAAAAAATTTCTTATTAAGTAGGATTTCATAGGTCTCCATTCGAAGTGGAATCACGCCAAAATACCCTTGTTAACACATGCTAAAAATAGTAGAAAATTACTACTCTAAAAATTGGAAATTCAAGAACTAGTGAGCTAGTTAACCTATAAAATTCATAACCTAATCAAGTGAAAATGAAATGTTTTAAATTTTTTTATTAAACTAAATGTTTTTATGACCTAATACAAATGGAATCAACTCAAATGAATCTCATTGACATGTTCCAAAAAAACAGAAAATTACTACTAGTTTGCTACAAGGGACTTCTAGAAATTCTAGATTTGTGAACTAGTAAACCAATCCAAGTAGTTGAATGATGAAGATGAGTTTTCAAATTTTTTCTAAGGATGCATCATTCTTGTGACTATATAAATAAACTAAAAAATAGCTTACTTCAATCATTTAACCCAATCCTACAACAAAAGAAAATCAATACTAACTGCAAAAATAGGAAAAACAAGAATAAGAGATGCATGTGAATAAAAAGTGAAAAGAAGAAAAACAAATTATAAAAAAGGGCTCTGAGGCTCTTGGGATGGCTAAGCCCAAGGATACTCAGATTCCTATGAAGGTTACCAGGATTTAGAAGCTAAAAATGGCACCAAACTTCATTATTTGAATTAATCCAAGTACATCCCTGCTAGAAATGAAGGTGGAGCTGCAAAAATACAAGTTTTCTCTACAGCAAGACTAAGAAATACACGCTTCTAGAGGAAAATTCAAATTGGTTCTTATACAAAGTGATGAGGAATAATTATCCTTGAAAGGAGGAAGCTTTCCCCTCCAAAATCCCTCAAATAGTGGATTTGGTTCGCAACATTAGGAGTTTGCATTAAATGACAGGGAACACATCCCTAGATTATCTCAATCACTGGAGCTCCATAACTTTTCAATGATTTCATGATATTTTGTTCATTTATTATCCAATATTGATCCTCTTGTAGTAGGGAGAAAGTCCCTGGATTATCTCCTCCTCCAAATCTTCATAATATGTCCAATGTTCTCACAATATTCCACAAAAATAAATAATATTAGGCATCAATATGCAATTATCTCTAAACCTTCATAATGAACATATTAAACTTAAAAATATGTCATCTAATGCAAAAAGAGAAGTTTAATGTGATGAAGGATGGTCAAATGGACCTTAATTTATGTCTAATTTGGAGGGCCACCATACCCCCTGTTGAAAGTGTTGTTCAAGTCTAGAGAAGATTCTCTATCCATCTCAGAAACAATTGTCCATGTGTTCTCAAGGTCTATGCAAGGGAACCCTACAGCCAATTATCAATTTCAGAGCACTTAGGATTTCAACTTGTGGTAAGAGGAGGAGTGCTTCCTGTTGATGACTGAGGTGAAAAATGGTATGTCAATTTCAAAGCAAGTTAATTCTCTCATTATAATGCTCATCCTCACAAAATATTTTTTGTTCTTAGGGTTCTACTACAAGGTGTTTAGTGGAGGAATTTTGTAAAAATTCACAGATTTTTTGTTTGTAAGAGGTGAGAGATCAAGTAATTACCCCTTTCTCGCAGACTCCTTCAAAATTGTAGGTTTTTGTGGCAAAAATGCTCAAGACAGGTCCCCTTTTTTCCTATTGGGACAATCCTGTAAAGTAAGAATTCTCATGTAGTAGCATTGTTTCAACTATAATAGCTCTATTTTATCTTGTAGTAGGGAAGTTTTTGTCTTGGGCTGCTTAGTAGTGGTTGTTGTTGTGGTTGGCATTCTCATATGTGTCAAAAGTTGCATCCCCTTTGGTTGAAACCTCCCCCCTTTTCTGCTACTACCCCTTCTCGGGGTTTTAATATTTTCCTTAGAGTAGTCTCGGTTGTAGAGACAATGTCAAATTTTCCTTTTTATCTAAGAGGGAGAAGGATGCTAATAATTTTTATCATAACAAACTTTCCTTTGCCCCTCTCTTTCCTTCAGATAAAAAAAATTCCAAAGGGAACTACTACACAATTGTTTGCTACAGGGTACTTAATTCAAGCAAAATTCTCCATGCAGATATATGGAAATTAAAGAGAGAGAAAGAAACTTACTCCTTTGAAGATAACTTTGTCATGTGCATGAGGGTTTGAGGACAATTTTGGGTAGTTTTGTCTCCCTTTCTCTCTTTAATTTTCTCCTACGTCTTAATTTCAGGCCTCCTGTAGCACTGTAGATCCTCCTGTAGTAGTTCAGATCCTCTTGTAACTCCTCCTGTAGCTCCTCTTGTAGCACCTGAAAACACTATTTAAAGTAGCTTGGTGGCACCCTAGGTTGTCTCTAATACTATCTAGCTCATGCTTTTGTATATTCATGGGTTTCTCCAACCATTTCTTGGGAATGAGTAAGTCTACAATTGAATTTGAGCCTCGTAATTTTATTCGCTTTTGTGGTAGTGACTCAGAGTGCTTTGGTGACTTGGCCTTTCCACAAATTTCCTCCTTTAACCGTTGTCCCCACTCCTTGTAATCATCACCCTTCTTAATTTTGATTTTCCACATTGCATGAGTGGCGGAGTTAGCTTCACTTAACTAGTTGAGGGTGTTCGAGACTACTGACCCATCCTTAGCTTATAAAACCTCATCTCTCATGCATTTACAATAATTTTCTAGTTTTAATACATTCAAAAAAAGAGGTGAAGAATATTGCATACCTATGTCTACCTGATGGTTACTGGAGATGTATGCATGTTGCTGCTAGGATTCATATCATGATTGGTTGAAGGTTTCAATTGCATTTGTTTTCTTATGTACAAGTCTTCATAGCATAATGGTTATTTCACTGATAAAGATTTTTTGTGTGCAGGCTTCTTCCCAAAATTCAATATGATTCCATTGGAGTGGATGGATTATCCGCCGATGTGCACCTTCTCACTTCAGAAATGGCTTCATGATGCTCAAGGTGGTTGGATATTTTACGTGATGGGTGGAAAAAAATGATTCTGGGATTTTGAAGTGACTGTACAGGCTGCTACAAGAGGAATTTCCCTCCTGTAGTAGACACTTAATTCTTCTTTGAGACCTTATATTGCATGTGGAAGTGAGGGAAAGTCAGGAAAGGTACAAGGATAGGACTAAAATCATCAGGAGGTGGTGTAAGTGATAGAAAATATTTTTATGAATTTTTTATGTAAGGCGGAGTGGAATTTCAACATGAATTTTGGGTAGATGGAGTGGATGGATGATGAAAGTGGTGTTGGAGGACCTCTTTCAACCTTCATTAAAGAATACATGACCTTTTTACCCCTTCCTCCAATAATATCTACCTCCTGTAGCATTTCAGGCTCCTCTTATAGTATTTCATGGTGTTCTTGTAGCATTTCAGGACAGTCTCTTGTAGCAAAAATGTTTTATACATCTCTCAAATGGTAGACTGGATTGACTGGAAATTTTGTTAGCGTGTTTCCATCATCCTTATGCACCTCCCCCTAAAAATGCTTGGCTAATGAATGCACGAATCGTGATAGAAATTAAAAATGGTTGTATGTGATGGAGGCAAATTTCTTGAAAAACTGTGCACTCAAATTTGTTGAAATTTCTTGAGCATTTTACCGTCATCCATATGCATCTCCACATGAAAAAACATGGCTAATGGATGCATCCTTTTCGATATATGGTAAAAAACAAATTCCTTGTATAGTTTGGCCTCCTATAGCACAATAGAACCCTCTTATATCATTTTAGGACAACGAGGAAAATGAATGGGAAAGGCTTGGAAATGACGGGTGGATGTTGGAAATGGATGAGGGTGATGGATTGACATGTCCTTGGTCCTTTTTGAGCATCTGAGTTTAGGAGGATAAAGTCCAAGTTTGACTTCCTTTGACTAGAGTTTTGACCAACTTTTTATTTTGGTGCTACCTTGTTTTTGTTGCTTGCAAAGGTTGGAGAGCACATGCATTCATCAAAGACAGATACATGGGGCAAATAATTTTTTTCATTTTTAATTTTCTCTTTTAGGCCTACTAGATTCCTTAATGATGTTTTCAACTAGTAGGTCTACTAGGCACCTCAAAGGAGGTTTTCACCTAAGATATTTTCTTTTTCTATTTTTTCTCTTTTTCCAACCACCTCATGGAGGTTTTCAATCAATGAGCCAGTCTCGGGTGCCTCAAAGGAGGTTTTCACTTGAGATTTTATATTTCCTCTTATTTTTTCATTTTTTTTATTTCTTTTTTTTGTTCTACTCTACTTGAAAAAACAAAATCTCTTTCAAGTATAGGAATACTTCCAATGGATCCATGTGAACATCAAGATAACAAATAAACAGATGCGTAGAATTGAAATTTATGTTTTGACATGTATCTGAATTTGAGAGACCAGAAGCTTTGACTTTGATGATACCAAGCACAGTTGAAGAAGAGGGTGATGCTCCATATTTTTTATTCTATAGAACCAAACCTCAATATAGCTATGATGCCCTTGGCTCGCTTGCTCATATGGATCATTCTTCATGTCTTCTTCTACCATGACATTCAAATCTTCCTCTTTTTTCAAATTATTCTCTTGAACACTTGGAGGATCTAATTGTAAACATGAGGGAACTTTCCCAATCTTTGATTTTGATGTCTTCTCTGCATCAAGTGCAACCCGTGATTCTTTGGTCTTATTATTTGGATCTTCTTTTTCTGAATGTCGTCCTTTAATTACATCAAGAGAATCTCTTTTTTACAATTCTCTTCCTGAGCTAAGATGAATACCATTGAGAGCAAGAGGACATGTTAGGACATGTTGTACCTCAACATTGTAAGTGGGCTGAGCTACTTCCTTTTGTGGGTTTGGAAATCGTGGTACAAGTAGTTGAGTGGGAGTGGATATTTGAAATGGATGAGCTTGGGGTTGTCGTTGTGGTGGAGGTGGATGGTAGGGATAACATGGAGTTGCTTATGGAGGATATTTTGGATTTCTCCCATAAGTTCACTTCCAACCTTGTTTCAAAGATTTTTTTTGGGGTTGAGATGGCCAAGGTTTCCAAGGAAAGGGTGGGTTCCAATTACTTTGAGATGGATATGCATAACCTTGAAATTATGAATTAGGTTGTTGTGTGTTGGCTTGTAGGGGCCTGACCTAGGTTCAGAGGTGATTTAGCCAAACAAATCCCGGTACTACTGGCCCTTTCGGCAACAGTCCGCAGAGCGCGCACTGAGGTCTCACCTGAAGTAGTATGGGAGGGTGCTAGAACCAGGTTTCCACACCCTGGGGATGTCTGATGAGCTCTGGCAGTCCGCGGATTGACCCTACGCGCATGTCACTACGCACATCTATTAGTCCCTCGCAACCTGTGATGATGCCTTCGCGCAGCCCTACTCAGGGCGCGATCCGTATTATTACCCAAGTTCCTTACTATTAACCTCTTATTATCTGATTACTTAACTTATCTATGTAATTTTAGTGAGAATTAACAGTATATCCGGCATTCATATAAGTGCGTGTGATAAACAAAATAGTATAGATGTATAGAATGCAGTATACAAGTAGATGCACAGAAATTGGAATCAACTTCTCTTTATTATTCTTCATTCAAGGTTACAGACTCGACACTACCCGGCGCACTCAGCTGCAGGGGTCTGCGCACTCAGTGGCGGACTCTACTAGGCCTCTGTGCACTCAGTTGCAGAGCCTCTTCCTAATACTACGACCCAATACACTTAGACTTTTACTCTATGCTCGAACCATTTGTACTCACCTCTTGTCTCTTATTGAATATCTTTACAACTTTGAGCCTCGCTTTATTTATACATTCCCCCAACATGACATTACAATACATTACAAAACTTAGGGTGGACAACCATATGACTCAACCTATACTTTGTGCTCCGCACCCGCAATTCATGGAGTCTTACAATACATTTGACCAAAACCTGGGCTTTAAGCCCCAAAACATGTTGTGGGGGGATCTGATGCCCAATAGGCCCCCAACACAAACATCGTGACTCGCCCTTGACTCACTCTGTCGGCGCAGCGATCTTGGCGCGGAGTCCCTCTAACTAGTCCCGAATAGCCTGAATGTTGGCAGCGCACTGAGCTGCTGCCTGTTATACCTATTGTATTCTTGTTTCTGAATCATCTATGTTTGAATTGTGCCCTTACCTTGGTACCGGCATCTGTTGTGTGTGTTTATAGTCCTGCGCCCTTGTCTAGCTCCTCGGGTCACGAAGACTGTGCTTCGTTCAGTTAGTCAAATAGTCGGCCCAACTGTGTAGGGCATCAAGTGACTAGCGTTTACTTTGCTTGGGAAGGGTTCTCCATTTAGTTTGACTAGCTAGACGGCGCCTCTGTCTATGACCTCCTTAACCATGTATGGTCCCAGCCAGTTAATTCTGAATTTTCCTGGAAATTTTTCAAACTTATTGTCATATAGCAGCACTAAGTCGTTTACCTTGAAGGTGCGCAACTTGATATGGCGGTTGTGCTAGGCCTTTTCACGCTGATTTTGTGCCTGTTGACAAAATCCAGCCAGAAATTATTCTTCCTCGAGTTCTTCTAATTGCACGAGCCTTTCTTCCAAGGCTTCACGGTTCGTCATGCCTGTGAGAGCTGCTATTCGCAGACTAGGTATGATGTATTCTATCGACATGATAGCTTCTATGCCATAGACTAACCGGAAAGGTGTCTGTCCAGTCAATTTCTTGCATGTTGTCCTGTAAGCCCATAATACGGCAGGAACGCATAGGTCCCAGTCGTTTTGCTACACGTTACATACTTTGTTTAGCGCAGTTTCCAATATTTTGTTGAATGCCTCTACTGTCCCATTAGCTTATGGGTGGTACGGTGTGCTTTTCTGATGATACACTTGGAACTCTTATGTAAGCGCACTGATGGTTTCATTCAGGAAATGTGTTCCGTGATCACTCACTAATATTTTCAGACAGCCAAATCATGTCAACATGTTTTCGAACAAAAACTTCGCAGTCGTAGCGGTCGTGTTGTCCTTGACCAGCTGTGCTTCCGCCCATCATGTCAGGTACTCCGTCGCGGTGATGATGTAGCACAAGCCCATCTTTCCCTAAGGTTTGATCAGTCCCACAAAGTCGATTTTCCATTTTTCAAATGGCTGCAGTGTCATTTGTGGATTTAATGGCATCTCATCCCTTCATGATCGTTTTCCAGTCCTTTAACATACATCGCAGGCCTTACAGTGCGCTTTTGAATCCTGGTGCAGGGTTGGCCACCATAACCCTACATGAAGAATCTTATGTGCGGTCGTGCAACCTGCATAGTGTCCACCTATAGCGCCCCCATGTGCTTCTGTGAGGATCTAGCCTCGTTCAAATTCAGGTACGTATCTTCGCAATGTCTCATCATTTTCCATTTTGTAGAGGTGCCCCGCAATGACAGAAAAGTCTGCCACGCGCACCACCAATTCCTTCTTCTGTTGGACTGAGTATTACTTTGGCGTAGTCCCTATTGTTATAAAATGGCTTATATCTTCAAAGTGTCCATCCACGACACACACTACAAAGGGTTATGCATTGGGTAGTCCCTCCTCCAAATTTGTTGGTTCCTCGCTGGTCTCAATTCATGACAAGTGATCTGGTCCTGTGTTTAGGTGTCCCAGCTTCACAATCACCTCAAAATCATATTCTTGAAACAATAAGAGCCATCTGCATATGCGCCCCCCCAACACAGGCTTATTCACCAGGTATTTCAACATGGAATGGTCGGTATACATCTTGAAATGTCCTCCGAGTAAATAGTGTTGGTATTTTTGGAGCGCGTACACCATTGCCAACCCCTCGCGCTTGGTGGTAGAATAGTTCTTTTCTTCTTTGGACAATCTCCAACTTGCAAATGCGATCGGGTGATCCACGCCCTCCGTTCCCTCCTGTGTGAGTACGGCTCCCAGCGCAATACACGACACATCAACATGTACATGAAATTCCACATCCCATTTTGGGAAGACCAAGATTGGAGCAGAGGCCAGTTTCCCCTTTAGGACATCCAAACTCTTCATGCAATCATCATTCCAACAATATGTAACATCCTTTTTCAATATCTTTTCCATCGGCGCTGTTATTTGGGTATAACTTTTGATGAACTTCCTATAATATCTAGTGTGTCCCAAAATAGCACACAATTGTTTAACACTTCGCGGTGCTTCCAAATTTAGAATAACGGCAATCTTCGCAGGGTCCACCATCATTCCTTATTTGCAGACCACATGTCTCAGCAGGTTTCCAAAGGGAACGAGGAATGTGCACTTCTTAAGGTTCAGCGCAATCTAGTGTCGGCGGCAAGTATCCAACATCAAGTGTAAGATTTCTACATGGTGCTTAACTAATCCAAAGACAGTCCAATTGTAGAGCGATAACTAGGGTCTCTCACACCACCAATTATTCCACATTATTAAGTCAATCCGGGATCGTTTTGTTCTTTCAAGGAGTAACTCAATCCGAGGTTGTTTTGCCCAAGTAATGCTCGGTAGTATAGTGCTCTAATGAATTGAAAGGAAACAGATACTAAACTATAACTGAATCAACTCAAGGATAAAATCACACAAATCAATCTGATCAATCAAGGGTACGGAACCAATAACCCTTCCCTTTAGAAACTGATAAAGAAGAAAACCAAAGCAGAGGCTTATGGATCTGGGAGTCAGGCAGCATCTTGCTGGCTCACAACAGTCTTAGGCCTGCTATCACTCGAAAGTAACAAAAGCAAATAAGCAAAAGTAAATGGAACAGCAATTATGAAATGGAACAGCAGGAATTAAATGGAACAGCATAGGTAAATGGAACAGCATAAGTAAATGGAACAGCAGTAATCAAAACAGCATAAATAAATGGAACAGCAAACAGTAAACGTCAATCATATGGAACAGCTAACTCAATTGGAACAGCAAACTTAAACAGATGCACACATTCTAAGCTATTACAACAATCTGAGAGTAATGTATGATGTGACTATTTCTGAACAGAGTAATATTATCTTCAAATCTCGTGAACACGTATTCTATATGAATCCAACGATAACACCAGTCATACCAATACCGGGAGGCAAGTCAGAGAAATTCACTTTAGATAATACAGAGACATGAATGAAGAAACTTATTCAGATTCAGAAATTAACTGAAGAGCATAGTCTATCATGTAAAAGATATATCAGATTGCTGGAACAAAGGAAATAATC
>APFE031148583.1:3574-13606 GCA_000404065.3 Pinus taeda | reverse complement strand
ATGTCATGACAAAATAGGAACTATAATTTATTGGACTTACTAACCTTATACCTACTCCCACTATGTTAGCACAAGTTGATCAATCTAAAATATTACTAGAATGGATTGTAGAAGATGTTTTCATTTTTATGGACTCTTAGGAGTGTATTTTTGACTTCCTAGCGTTGTATCCTGAAGCCTCCTTAGGAGGGCATCGTATAATCCTAGGTGGACCATAGTTAGCCCCATTGATGCATTTATCAATTATATATTGAGGTTCATGGTGATGTATGGTGAAGATAACAAAAATAATATATTCTTTCTCCCTCCTACTGAACCAAATATAGAGTAAGAAAGCCACTTGTTTGGTGGAATTTGATCCAAGGATAATGGTGTACAACCACCCCTCACAGTTCTCACAAGTTATATTCAAATGAAAAAGCCCCGCAATTAATGACGGATGCACCCCAACTTGCAATATAGATCCTCCATTGTCCATCACAACCTAAGGATCAGTAAAATGTACCCCTTCCAAAGTAAACCATAAATTCAAGGAGATGTGGTTCCAACCAACTAGATCATAATGCTACCATCTAGTAGACTAAACTATAGGTAGAGAACATGAATATAGAACCAACAACAATGATTAGTAAGAGGTTTTGGTTTAATAATTTATTAGATAATTATTATTATGTTTTATTTAAGTCGATAGTTGTCTATACCAACATCAATATTTGGTTTTAATGACTTATTGGAAATAATGTTTATTATTTAAAATATGTCTCCACATATGTTTTTCTTTGTTATATTTGTATGCTACTATTAATGTGCATCAAATATTTTATTATAAATAACACAGTCTAGAAGTATATGATAGAAAAATTAGTAATCTATGATGTTTTATTCTTTTCAAATATATATATTTATAAGTATTTATTATGTTTAGTTTTACATTTTATTATTGTAGCGATTAAATATATTTATTTATATATATAATATTTATATATTAAAATTATATATAATATATAAATAAATTATTATGAATAATTCTTTGGGTATATATTGTTCATCTTTTGGGTTTATTGATCCATTGGGTTTATAGTATCAATCTATTTGTTTTATATTATTGATCCCTTTATTAACAACATAATCGTTAGTGTTTATAATCCTTTGGTTTTAAAAATCCCTAGGATTTATTATATTAGTCATTAGGATTCATAATACAAAGAGTTAATAATATGAGTACCTTGGATTTATAATAATGATAGGTTTTAAAAAATAAATGATAATAATAACAATTATTTTTAAAAATAAATAATAATAATAGCGATTATTTTTAATAATATAATATAATACAATTATTATTTTTATAATATTACTTTTATTTATATCTATCTATCATTATCAATATTAATATGGATGTTAAATATTTATAGTTAATGCCTATTGGGATATTTCAACTACATTTACTAATATGTTTATGTATGTGATTGGTATAGCTTACTAGTGTGTATTAACCATATTTATTAATTTGGTTGTGCTTTATAACCCATTGGGTTTATAATATGAATAAGATGTTGCATTTTATAATCCTTTGTGAGCTTATAGTATTATTATATGTTTATAATATAGTATATACTAGCAATTGTCCCAAAAGGTACAAAGAGAGGCCGATAGGATTATTAAATTGGAATTGCAAAATTCAGTTACAGAATGAAATCTGATCTATGAGGAGCTTTGGGGCCTATAGATTACAAGAGAGTAGCAAAAATTTCAGTGAACATGTTAGTGAACATGTTAGTTGCGTACTGATTGGCGGTTGGAAACAAAACTGGTGTTTATACTATTTTCCACAACTTTTGCAAACATTAGCGTCAAGCAAAAATCAAAAAGGGTCCAAAAAACCAAAATATTGTAAAAATCATAAAAATATCCATAAAAATTGGCAAACATTGGCTAGGCCAAAACATTAACTTTGTGTATGAACTCTACTCATTTTGTCAAGCATAATATCACTAATCTCAAAATAAATATCTTTGGTTTAATCAGTCTCTTTAGTAAGAAAGTTAGTATAACATCCCAACCAGTGGTCTGTCAATGGTCACAATTACAAAATATTCAAGTCAGTATCATTCCCTTCTTTGTTAAGATCACTTTTTTTCTCAGATAGTACTCCCTTTGTGAGGATACAGTCTCCATCTTCATTCTAAACCATTACTAATTTTCTGTAAGTAAAATAGGTATCAGATTCAGTTGCAAATCAAAAACTTTCTGGGTAGATTACATGATGCTCACAATTTTAGGAGTATGGGAGTAAAATATCTACAGAGCTGATGGATGAAAGATAGATTTTGGAATGATGGGGCTTGGAATAAGTGAGAAGGAATCCTTCCAAGGGCTTCATCGCGATGATGGGAATATTGTTTATAAACATACATTTCCCTTTTCTTGACATAACCTCTCTAAAGGATGTGACAGGAAACTTCTCCCTCATTCCCCTATGTCAACATAGTTGCAAGCAGCGAGATATGTCAACTCTGTTATGATGTTAACAACCGTAGAGTAGTGCTACAAAAACTCAGCGGTTACAATGAATTCTTACAGTAATGCCACTGCATAGCAATTTGCAGTACAGCTGTTTTTCATGCCACATAGACAGTGCTAAGGCAACCTTACAAGTGGTAAAGAGGGATCCATGAATCTGAACATTTGAGAATATCGAAGATGAGATCTACATGAACTTGCAGAAGGACCTCCCATGGTTTGCCGGGTGTTATAAGAGTTGCAACTTTGACACTTGTGTGCAACAATGTGAAAATTTACTTCAGAAGTTACTCCACAGTCATTGCATAAGATCCAAACCTGCTCAAATGACCGACGAGAAAGTGGTGAGGTATTTTCTCTCACGCTACTAATGGGCTCTAAAATATGCCTCCAAATTATACCACATTAACATCAGACAACTTACCATTTTGTTCTTGTAATCTTCAAGCATTGGAGTCAAAGCAACGTACATGACAAAAAAAAATATCAGAATCCACTCAAGAAACTTAAAAAATCAATTGCCATTGGACGAAAGAAAATTTCAGAAATATGAGAAATCAAAATTAGCAAGAACACATATAATAAGCTACTCTTTATACAACCCATTATAATAAGCTACTCTTTATACAACCCATTGCAAGTTGACTTCAAGATGTTCATCTTGTCGAAAATATCTACCTCTCGGTCAAGTTTCTCTCACAATTTAGACATATCACAGACAGATTTGGAGCACACTGGACAAGCAAATCTGGAAAGGACTAACAAACATGTTAGAATGTCAAGACATTTGAAATAAAATTAAAGCTGCTACAAACTGTGACCACAGATCGGTGAAGAAGGTACCATCAATGGGCATATCAGTGCAAGTATATCTAGTATTGTGTAATAGTGTAGGTAGACTGGAAACAAGAGGTTGTGATCCAGGGCACAAAACAGGCCACATATGAAACTTACTGAAGTGTACCTACAGGATAACGCTTTAGGACGGTATTGACTTACAATTTAAAGGCTTTCCAATTTGCTTTGGCAGAACAAGTCATTGATGGATTAGACAGGGCAGTTATGACAATGAAGAAAGGTGAAATTGCCATCGTGACTATATTTCCTGAATATGGGTATAAAGACACCCAAACTCAGAGGGACCTAGCAGTTGTGCCACCACATTCAACCCTTATATATGAAATTGAGCTGATTTCGTTCATCAAGGTATGGCTACTTATCCCAGTATCATGAAGCTTCTTTCATCTTGAAGATTTTCAATTGTATCTCATATATCTTATCCGGTTCTGTAAATAGGAAAAGGAGTCATGGGACATGGACACGGCTGAGAAGATAGAGGCTGCTGGAAAGAAGGAAGATGGGAATGCATTATTAAGAGCTGGTAAATATTTAAGGGCCTCAAAAAAATATGACAAGGCAATCTTATCCGGTTCTGTAAATAGGAAAAGGAGTCATGGGACATGGACACGGCTGAGAAGATAGAGGCTGCTGGAAGGAAGAAGGAAGATGGGAATGCATTATTCAAAGCTGGTAAATATTTAAGGGCCTCAAAAAAATATGACAAGGCAAGTTGTTGGCCAACATTTATAGATAGATATTGGAATTAAATCTCACAGAAATCTGGGTATATTCTGACCTATTGTGTAAAGATACATAAAGTCCATAGAAGGCAGGGTACATGGTGACATTTTGTTTTTAGTTTATTAATAAGCTATATAGTAAGTAAACGAAAGGTATATTTTACTATAGGGACTTGTAGAGGTTTCTAGAATACACCTGATTGTCTAGAGAACATCAACTATTCTCCTTGTCTGCAGGCTGCAAAGTGTATTGAATATGACAATGCGTTCAGTGAGGATCAGAAACAACAAACAAAGGCTTTAAAAGTCACATGCAATCTAAATAATGCAACCTGTAATCTTAAATTAAAGGAATACAGAGAAGCTTCTAAATTGTGCTCAAAGGTACATGGCCATTAGTTGATTCATTCCTTTCATTTGGAACAAATTTTCTTAACCATTGCTTATGCTGGTAGACCATTTGCAGGTGTTAGAGGTTGACTCTAAAAATGTGAAAGCCTTATATAGAAGAGCACAAGCATATATTGAGACGGCAGATCTAGATCAAGCAGAGTCTGGTCTAAAAAAGGAACTTGAAATTGATCCAAGCAACAGGTGTGTAAAATCATCAGTGTCTTTCCAGTCATGCCTTTGAAATTTTCATTTCATACCTTTCTGGGAATGCTATGCCGCGTTTTCAGAGTTTTCTGTTCCACAAAAAGGAGTTGTTTTGGAAGGTTTGTTTGGAAAAATCTGCAATCTAAGCAAACATATTTCTGTAGGATAGGTCTTCAATCTATCCTTTCAGGTCACTAATTATTAGCTTATATACAAGTTGCACCTCATTCTTATACATCACAAAGGAAAACGTTGTTTTTTTTTCTTCCCCTTCATTAGTGCCAGGGCATGCAAATTGATGTTTATTTTGTTTCCATCTGACAGGGATGTGAATATGGAGTACAAGACACTGAAAGAGAAACAAAAAGAATACAACAAAGAAGAAGCTAAATTATTTGGCAACATGTTTAACATGATGAGCAGGTTGGAGGCATAATAAAAATTTATTGTACAGACATAATTCTAAGTGCACTTGCTATCCAGGGTATCTTCTGAATTTCATTAATCTCCTTAAATTTTACCGGTGCATGTGCGAGAATCTAGCTTTCAACCAATGTTGTTAAAGAGCAAAATTTGAGTCTAGTGATATTCAAACTGGAAAGCAAAAATAGCATGGCACTGAGGTAGAATATGAAAGATGACGTATTTGCCTTTAGTGAGATTCAAACTGGAAAGCAAAGCAAGCATGGCATTGAGTTCGGATAGGCGAAAAAAGATAAGATGACATATTTGCTTGGAATAAGCCATGAAAGCATACGTTAATAGGGATTATCTTTTCTATCTTTTTTATTTGAACTTTTAATTATATTCCCACATGAGAGAGTGATAAATAATTCTAAAGTTGGATTAATACATAAAAGCTTTTATAAAAAGGCATCGGCGAAGATGCACGGTGGACATTCAGCATGAAGATCATGTACTGTGATAATAGTTGATAGAAGAAACCTGGACATGTCTTGTGTCTAGGTGCAGATTTTTATGATACGTGGTCTGTTTCTCCTAATGTTTCTTTTATTGTTTGCCATAAATGTATACAGGTGGCTATTATGGGATATGTGTGCTGTGGGGTGGGTTTTGAATGGTGAATGAGGCAGGGTTTACTGGTAGAATGTCCGGCAGTTTCTCCTAATGTTTCTTTTATTGGTTGCCATAAATGTATACAGGTGGCTATTATGGGATATGTGTGCTGTGGGGTGGGTTTTGAATGGTGAATGAGGCAGGGTTTACTGGTAGAATGTCTGGCAGGGGGATACCCCCAGTGAAATTATTGCTAGATAAGCGTAAATGTTCCATGGTAGACAATGTAAAAAGGCTGGTTAAAAGAGCCCCATTTAGCTTGTTGAAGCTAAGGTCAATAACATTAATCTTGGGATACATTCCCAATACAGTTGGGAGAGATCCCACTAAGTAATTGTGGGATAAATTCAGATAGGTCAATCTTAAAAATTGAGAAGTATCATTTGGCAGGGGCCCTGTAAATGAATTCTGGCTCAGATCAAGAGCTTCCATATAATTTCCCCATGTCCGCATCATAGACAAATCCCCAGATAAATTGTTATCACTCAAATCCACTACTGCACAGATTCCGAATTTTATTGGCAATGTACCAGATAGTGCATGTGAAGAAAGGTTGAGCACCTTAAGATTTGTCGTTGCAATATTGTTTACATTGCTTGTGATATAAAATGACAAAAATGAATTAGTAGTTTACAGAGAACAGAATTCAAATATCTGTTGTTTGACTCCAGGGTTTATGGTTTATAACACTTTAGTAAATGATTTTAACAAAAACTTAAAAAAAATAAGAAAACGCTGAGACCCGAAAGTATGTGTTTGTTTGTTTATTCTCTTGTTTCTATATGAACTTTGGAACACGAGAAAGACTCTTCATTAGAATATGCCATATGGATGGTAATTTCCCAAATTGTTAGAATATGTGGTCATTGCCCAAATTGTCTGTTAACTTGATACAAGTAAAATTTGTGATGATGTTTCACACATAAAATATAAAATATAATATTGTTGTGTTATCGAGACAAAGGTAGGCAAATTGTTTTTAAAAATTCAAGATTTGTTATGTTATCGAGACAAAGGTAGGCAAATCGTTTTTACAAATTCAAGATTATTTGTTTTTACAAAACTAAATGCAGTTTGTACAATATTATTTTGAGTGTAGTTTTGTTTAACCCTGCTTAATTTTATTATATTGAGTTTCTAAAGTTATTTAGCTCGCATCTTTGTTCTATGTAGATTTCTGATTTTAGGTGGCATTTCGTTATCTCCGTAAAAGATTTTTTATTTCAGTTTATTTGTTGATTTAAACTAGTTTTTATCTATGTTTATTATATTTCATGCAATCATTTTTATTTCAGTTCAGCATTTATTGAAATCCATCAAAACCCTAGTCCTTTCATTTCTACAATGTCGTTAATTTCTACAATTTATTTAGCATTTCGCGAAGCATTTCGTTTGGGTTTGGTCTCACCCTTTATTATAACAACAAGAATGAACGAAAAAGTCCTCGTTGAAGAATTACTGGGATGAGAAATTGTGATTTCAAATTGTTGCCAGTAAGAACACTAACAGATCTTACTCCAATGCTTTTCGTCCTTAAAAACTTCGTTCCGTCCATCATCTTTTCCTCAGGCAAGACTCAAACCAGACTAAGTGAGTTCGCACTATGGCCCAAATTGCACATACCCTCCCTAAACTTTGTTAAATTGTTTTTAGAAATGGAGTAGAAATTAATGTGTATATTAAAAAAATTTCGTGAAATTTACTAAATCACAAGACATGATGCTACTCTATCATCTACAAAATTTAATTCATCGTATAAAACAAGAATCATTTTCATGCAAAAGGAAACATCAAATATACTCAAAAATTGACCTCCACTAGTTCTTCTAACAATTAGAACTAGTTAAACTGACAATAACTTAAATTAATTAAAATACATTGCTACAAATTAACAAGAAATTTGTATAACTGTACTTAAGTCTCTCCAAATTTAATTTTCTCAGTTAACTGAGTGATAAGAGCCAAGTCACATCAGTTAACTACCTCCAAGTATTCAACTAAAATTGAAATTTCTAATTTGGTCAATTTTAATTAAGGAAAAAATTGAAATAGAGACTTTTCTTCCTACATTTTCAACATTAATTTTGAATTTATGAAGTAATTGAAGAATATTTGTTTTAGTATTCTATTTCTTAGAATGATCAAGGACATCTCAATTTGTGTTAAAAATGTAAGGGAGATATGTGTAAAAAGTATTGGTTGGAAAACTAGGAATCTTCCCATTGTTAATGTTGTAGGGATGATGTCATAAGTAATGCTAGCAAAAACCCAACCTACTAAGTTTGATGACCTTAGTAATATAATAATGACCATTTATATTGGGAAAAATGATTATTCCAAATCCATTTCTTGACCCGAGTTTCACAATAAATGTCATGACCAAATATGAAATATAATTTATTGGACTTACTAACCTTATACCTACTCCCACTATGTTAGCACTAGTTGATCAATCTAAAATATTACTAGAATGGATTCTATAAGATGTTTTCATTTTTATGGACTCAGGAGTGTATTTTCAACTTTGTAGTGTTGTACCTAAAACCTCCTTAGGAGGGCATCGTATAACCTAGGTGGACTATGGTTAGCCCCATGGTGCATTTATCAACTATATATCGAGGTTTATGGTGATGTATGGTGAAGATACAAAAAATAATATTTTCTTCTTCCCCACAGCTGTACCAAATATAAAATATCAAAGCCACTTGTTTGGTGGAATTTGATCCAAAGGATAATGGTGTACAACCACACCTCACAATTCCCACAGGTTATATTCAAGTGACACAGCCCCAATCAAATGCTCAATCCACCCCAACTCCCAATATAGATCCTCCATTCTCCACCAAAACCTAAGGATAAATAAAATGTACCCCTTCCAAAGTAAACCATAAATTCAAGGAGATGTGGTGCCATCCAACTAGATCATAATGCTACCCTCCAGTAGACTAAACTATAGGTAGACGACATGAATATAGAACCAATAAGAGTGATTACTAAAAGGGTTTTGGTTTAAGAATTTATTGGATAATTATTATTATGTTTTATTTAAGTCCATAGTTGTCTATACCAACATCAATATTTGCTTTTAATGACTTACTGAAAATAATGTTTATTATTTAAAATATGTCTGCACATATGTTTTTCTTTGTTATATTTGTATGCTACTATTAATGTCCTTCAATTTTTTTATTATAAATAACACTGTCTAGAAGTATATGATAGCAAAATTATTAATATATGATGTTTTATTCCTTTCAAATATATATATTTATAAGTATTTATTATGATTAGTTTTACATATATATATATATAGATATAATCCCTTGGGTATATATTGTTCACCTTTTGGGTTTATTGATCCATTGGGTTTATAGTATAAATCCATCTGTTTTATATTATTGATCCCTTTATTAAAGATATAATCGTTAGTGTTTATAATCCTTTCGTTTTAAAAATCCCTAGGATTTATAATATTAGTCATTAGGATTCGTAATCCAAAGAGTTAATAATATTAGTACCTTGGATTTATAATAATGATAGGGTTTAAAAAATAAATAATAACAATAACAATTATTTTTAAAATTAAATAATAATAATAGCAATTATTTTTAATAATATAATATAATATAATTTATATTTTAATAATATTACTTTTATTTATATCTATCTATCATTATCAATATTAATATGGATGTTAAATCTATACAGTTAATGCCTATTTGGTTATTTCAACTACATTCACTAGTATTTTTATGTATGTGATTGATATAGCATACGAGTGTGCATTAACCACATTTATTAATTTGGTTGTGCTTTATAACCCCTTGGGTTTATAATATGAATAATATGTTGCATTTTCTAATATTTTGTGAGCTTATAATATTATTATAAGTTTATAATATAGTATATATTAAGTTGTAGATGATTGTGTATATCAACCACATTTAACAATGTGGTTTTGCTATTTGTCAACACTAACAAGTACTCATTTATAATTGTACAATAAAGGGTGGATCAATACATGGAACTGATTCTATTAATTTCAAAATAATCTGTAGTTTATTATTTCTATTATTGACCATATTAAAATTATGGCTACATTAAAATTTTTGAATTTAAGAAATTATTTAATATGATTCAACATCTACCCTCAATTTCTTCAACTACATTGTAATTTGTTGTAACACATATTTAGTTCCTTTTAATACATTGTAATACTATATTAGAAATTTAATTTATTATAAAGAAATATTTT
>APFE031148582.1:0-37346 GCA_000404065.3 Pinus taeda | reverse complement strand
AAAGAGGCTAAATTCATCTTACTTTCTAATATGTCAAGAGCTTTAATTTTTACCATAGATTTTGGGATTGTAATTATTTAATTTAGAATTAAAATATATAAATAAAATATGACAAATAAATTTTTAATTTGACTTGGGAAAAAATCAAAATTGATAGAGTCATATGGTAGTGGTTTTCAGAACTTGGTTTAGTGTACCCATGGTTTTAAATTCAATATTCAAATAAATGAGATGTTTCTCTAAATTTAGGGACTTGTCTTTAGTTCAACTTTTTGGACAAATTTAGGTACCTACCTTTAGTTCGACTTTTTGGACTTTTCGGTGACGAAATTAGGCAGAGAAATTTGAGGTGAAATCATGATTTGTGTTAATTAAACTGGGTTTCTAAGTGTATATATGGATTAGGAATCTTGAAAAACCCCTAGGGCACTTAATTGTGCAAGGTTACCCATCAAACTTGTGATTTTAATAAATTCCAATTCGGCAAGGGTTACATAGACTCTCTTTACTGACTCTGGACATCTATTGGTCACAGTAGTATGAGCCCAATCTAAAACTCGTACATGGCAGGCATTAAAGAGGAGTGTGCTTGAACCTCTCAAGCCGTTTCTGGAGTGCATAGACTCTCTCACACTCTCTGTCTGTGTCTTAACTTTGGCTCGATGTTTCCTTTACCTTTGTAGGTTAGCTCAGCTTCTTCTCTCCGCGTTTGACTTACTGCCTACTGCTCTCTGATCTTAGCTTACTGCTTGTTGCTTTCGTTGTTAGTTGGTGGCTTTAAATCCAATCTGCTTCGTGACTGTTCATTTTCGCTTCCCTACTTTCTAGTTCCCCTACCTTTGTCCATTTGAATTCCCTCTGTCCTACATAATCAGTCACTATATAATGCCTCACAAGCAGGTGTCCACCTATTTCATAACAAATAAGTGTCAGTTCTCTTGGACATATTTGAAACGACCATTTTTTTATGTTAACTCCAAGAATGGCCGCGAAACACGACCTTCTGCCAACGCATTGTCCATATTGGACTTCAAATCCTATACAACTCTGCATGTTAACCTCGTCAAATTGGGTCATCCATCGGAACGCATCTCTGTCGTTGATCTAGGGGCCCCAAATCCTACGGTCATTGTTCATATTGGACAGCTAAGTAGCATGATGTTTACGTGTTCGATGTGAACAATTTCACTCTCTTCCGCCGGATGCGTGGCAACCATTATTTGGCATCAAGCACAACTAGGTTGAAACCGCTTACCTCTCGAAGCCCTTTCCAATATCTTGCCGGTTTTTACGGAATACCGCTTCTGATAGAATCATAATGATATCCGTTGCATTTTACTATATTTTGGGTCCGGGTGCTTGTAGCCTTTCCTTCTGCGAGGGGTTTTCCCTACAATATGCGATTAGCGACGTCGCTAATCACATATCAGAAACGACCCTCATTTCTCGAAATGGCCTCTGGATTTTCTAAGTTGTGATAACGCGTGTTACCATGGGCCAATAGTCTCCGCGTTTGATCGAAAGTCCTCATTGCTCCACGCTGATCACAAATTGCAACTGTTATGAGGATACCTTCGATAAGCTTGATCTTCACAAGATTTGTAACCTTTGGCATAATTTTTAAAGAGTCATGAAAACTTAGAGACTGTTCTAGGATCTCATTTGGATCACACCTTCCCACTGAAAAAGCTTTTGGACCACCAAAATTTGGTTTTTGAGCATCAATCAAGTGAGGATATAGATTCCTCGCTTGCCCAATTTCTATCCATCTTCCATTGCTTGGTTTTGAACCCTTGAGTCCAATCGTGAGGTACTCAACATCTCCTCTATGTGTAGTTCTCACCTTCTTGTCCAAAATTGTATCTTCCTGCAATTGATTAAGATATTCAGGCAACAGATCATCAATACAAGGAAATTGACTCTGCTCTTCGGGATCTTTAATCAATGAAGGTTCAAATAGTCTCCAACTTTCTACAATAACTACTGAATAGATGTGCATGTAAGCTCGCAAATCAAGGTGAAAATCATTCTCACTGATTTTCTCAAGTATCTTGAAAGGTTCATACCTTATTGGCTTCAACTTCTTACCTTCACATTGCATTCTATCTTTGCTAATATACAACGAGACTTGATCGCCAACTTGGAAACTATGCTCAATCTGATGCTTATCATGCCTTGCCTTGTACTTGGCTTCGCTCTTTTCCAGCTATTCTTGTGCTGCCTCACGAATCTCTTGGATTTGTTCAATGAAATTGGTTTCCCTGTCCACATTGTTGTGTTCATCAACCACTATGTCTTTACCAAAGACAAAATCCAAGGGAGACCTTGGTGTGAAACCAAAACAGGCCTCAAAAGGAGATCTCTATGTAGAAGGCTATTTAGCCTAGTTGTGAGCATGTTGCACATAACACAAATGTTTATCCCAAAGCTTGGGATGCTTGATGCAATAGCCTCTGAGCAACTGGATCACTGTTCGATTGACCACCTCTGTTTGGCCATCTGTTTTTGGATGAAAGGTTGTGCTCTTCTTCAGTCTCGTAATCCAAAAAGAACCCATACATGCTAAAAGAACAAATTTAATGTTTGTTCAGCTGTAATCTGTTTGTTACAACGTATTAAAATACACACTTTGTTGAACCTATCCACAATAACATATAAATAGTCATGACCCCTTCTGGATTTAGGCAGTCCCCCAACAAAGTCCATGGAAACACTTTCCCAAGGATGAGAAGGAACTGGTAGTGAAGTATACAAGCCTAGTTTTCTATTGCTGGGCTTGCTTTTAACACACATGGTACACTCTCTTACATATCTAGAAATAGTTTCAATCATTTTTGGCCAATAACAAAATATTTGGAGCTGTGCAATTGTTTTACTTACACCAAAATGACCTAATATCACGAAAGTATGTGCCTCCCTAATTATGTTAATTCTCTCTGTTTGAGGATTCCATAACTTTCCAAAATGATACAAGAGTTGGTCCTTAACATGATAATCCAATTTTTCTACTTGTTTTCCATGACTTAAAGTTGCATATACATCTTTAAAATCTATATCTTGTGCATACTATTCAATGTAGCTTTCATGCAATACTGAGTTATGCTTAAGTATAGTAGATGCATTTATGATTGGCATGGACAACATATGTACAACTTTATTGTGTATGCCCTTTTTATAAATGATGAAAAGATGAAACTGTTGTAGCAAACCCATCCACCTATAGTGTCTTGATTGTTTCAACTTAGTTTGTGAGTGTAAATATTGAAGTGGTTGATGATGAGTATGTATAACTGTCTCTTTACCCATTAGATAATGTTTCCACTTTTTGACACTCTGTACTAATGCATACAATTATTTATCATATGTGGGATAATTAACTACTCTAGAATTAAATGTCTCAGAATGATAGCATATGGGTTTAACATGCTGCATCAACACTCCTCCCATGGCATAGTCACTGGCATTCATTTCAATCTCAAAGGTTCTTTGAAGATCTAGCAGTGCTAGTACTGGTGTTGTACTAATATTTTCTTTTAAGGTGTCGAAAGATTTTTGTTGTTTCCCTTCCCACTGAAACACTTTATTCAATCCTATTAAAGTATGTAAGGGAGCTGTAATAAAGGAAAAGTTAGCAATAAACTTTCTCCAATACTGGGTTGCTCCTAGGAAACTTCTAACTTCTGCAGAAGATTTAGGTTTAGGGCAATTTACAATGACTCGAATCTTAGAGGGATTTGTCTTGGATTCACCACCGCCTACAATATGACTCAAATAATTCAAAGATGTTTTGCCAAATTCACATTTTGATAGCTTAACATAAATATTTTCTCTTTTCAAAACATATAGAGTCTACTTTACATGCTTCAAATGTTCTTCCCATGTTTTACTAAATACAAGTATGTCATCTAAATACACAATGACAAAATCATCAATAAAAGGCCTTAGTACATAATTCATTATTCTCATGAAAGTAACAAGAGCATTAGTTAAGCCAAAAGGCATAACTAACCACTCATACACTCCATGCTTCGTTTTGAAAGCAGTCTTCCATGCATCATGTTCTGCAACTCTCACTTGATGGTAGCCACTATGGAAGTCCAACCTCGAAAGGTAAACAACTTGTTTCAACTGATCTTATAAATCATCTATGTGAGGAAGGGGATAACGATTTTTGTTTGTTATCTTATTCAGTGCTCTGTAATGAATGGACATTCTCCACGAGCCATCTTTCTTTCTCACTAAGACAATTGGAGACCCACATGGTGATGTGCTAGGTCTTATGAACCCTTTCTCGAGAAGCTCCTGTGCCTGCTTCTTGATTTTTTCATTCTCTAAAGTAGACAACCTATACATTCCGATGTTAGGCAATGGAGCATCTTGTTGCAAATTAATATCATGTACTATTTCCTTTTTGGGTGGCACGCCTTTAGCTTCGTGAAATAGTATATCATGTTCTGAAACAACTTTTTCTAAATCAAATTGTTGTTTAGCATTAAAACCTTCAAATACATTATTTTTATCAGGTTTCTTTTCCTTTACAACCATCAGTAAAAATTGTTTGCATGAATTTATAATTCTTTTCATTTTCCCCAAGTTTATGAGAGTATAATTATTCTTAAGTTTATGAGATCTTACAATATATTTGATTCCATCCTTAGCGAGTTGATACTTATTTTCAGCTCTATAGAAAATGACTTTTCTATCGTATAAGTAAGGACTCCCTAAAACAATTCCACATATATCCAATGGAACAATATCTAGCTCAACCTCATCTACAAATGTTGACCCAAAAGAAAACCTAAGTTTACATTGTCTAGTCACTTGTAGCTTTGCTTTATTACATGCCCAACCCAATGGATATGGCTTCTTGTGAGGTGTGGTTAGTAATCCCAACTTGTTTACAATTGCTTCAGAAATTAAGTTTACTTGTGAACCACTATCAAACAAAGTATCAATCTTTTGATGCATGGAAATAACTCTAATATGAAAAAGCTCACGTCTCTTCCTTTCATTTTCTTCATTATCAGTAGATTGTGTAGAATTAATAGTAGATGCTTCAAAATTTTTACATTTTATACGTGTGGTTGTGATCATTGTTTCATCCCCTGAGTTTGACCCCAAATCCTTCTGAATAGCTGCAACAGTCTTCTTCTTTTTTCCATCATACTTCTTGGGCCTTAGCTCCGGATGAAGAATCCAGTAGTGTTCATCATCATACCCATCCTTTTTGCAATGAGTGCATTAAGGTTTGCTCCTTTGTACAATATTTGTCTTCCTCTCTTTCCATTTCTGCTTTCTCTTTTCTTTGTTCTTGCTTGCAGTGGGTTTTGATGATCCCCCAACTTCGGGGTTCACATTCTTGCCTCTAGCCTTTAGATGTGTAGCCTTAACAGATACCTCATCTATGCTAGTAGTATTAAACATGAGAATGGTGTGCTGTAAATAGTTCTGTAGACCGCCTATATACTTCAACAAAGTTTCAGGTGAGACTAAATATATTCCTAGAACCAAAGCTCTTTCTCTAAATTCGTAGGTGTAGTTTTGTACACTTTTCCCTTTTAATTGGCTAAGAGTTTGCCAACTCATCATAGCTTGTTGCATATAAGCTAGCGAATAGAATTGTTTTTTAATTGCAGAAATAAATTCACTCTAGACAGAAAGAATTTTACCATACTTCTTCATGTGAGCTTGTGTTTTGCCTTCCCACCACACCAGGGCAGTTCCTCCAAGGGATAGGCTAGCGAGTTGAAGCTTACTTCTGTCTGAATCAATGCTCTACACTCTGCAATATACATCAATCTGTCTAATCCATATCGAGCTTCTGTGCATTCAACTCTCCATCATATATTGGAAAATATAATTTAATTAACGATGCTTTCTTCTTTTAATTTTCAAGAATATGAGGAGGTATGGGAAGATTTTCTTCTTTCCCTTTGCTTTTAGAATGGTAATTTAGGAGAGATTCTTCTACTCATTTGTCATGCTCGGAAGTTGAAGAATCTTCACTTCAACCTTTCTTAAATTCTCTATACATTTCCTCTACCATGGCTCTCATGGTCATGAAAGTGTCCATGAACTTGGAGTCTGATTCTAATGTAATTTGTTCATTTTCCTCCTAGGATTTATTCTTCCAATTTCTAGGTTAGCTTCAATCAACTCTCTTTCTCCTAATTTGAGCTTTGTCCTAGTTAGCATTCAACAAAAAATCCAGCACAAGCTTGTCTAACATTAGCAACCTAGAGCTATCTGATATTGATATAAGACAATTAATAAAGTATTATAGACTCATGTGCATGGATGTGCCTATGATATTTTATAAAATAACAACTTGAGAAATTCAATATTTCCAACTCAAAGTCAATTAATTAAATATAACAATCAAATCAATTCACTATTTTCGAGACACAACTAACATATCAACTTAATTAATTAAATATAACAACCAAATCGCTATTAATCAAATATAACAATCAAATCAATTCACTATTTTCTAGACACAACTAACATATCAATTGAATTAATTAAATATAACAACCAAATCACTATTTTCAAGACACAGCTGGCATATTAATTCAAGATTTCCAACTCAAAGTCAATTACCAAATCAATTCACTATGGAGTTGTCTATAATGCGACTTTTTGGAGATTCCGGTGACGGAATCCGGCTGAAGAAATGAAGTTAAATCTTGATTTTTAGCAGTTAAAATGGTTTTTTAACTGCATATTTGGATTCAGCGCCCTGAAAAACCCATGGGAGCCATTGATTGTGCAGAAACTAGCTATCAAACTTGGGATTACAATGAATTGCTGCCGGAATTTGACCGGAAAAATCTGCCGGAAAGACTTTCAAAAAGTCGCGTTATAGACTACTGCATTCACTATTTTCTAGACACAACTAGCATATCAATTCAATTAATTAAATATAACAGCTAAATCACTATTTTCCAGTGTGAGGTGTAGGAATTTACGGAATGGATAAAAGAGGTTTAGGCAAAAAAATAAAATAAAAAATATCTTATTGTTTGAATAAAGTTTTTGTTTTTTTAGAGGGGTGGGACTCCTCCAAGGAACCTAGAAAATATCAACATCCATCACATCATGATGTATCATAGTTGGGCCATCCTGTGTCAACCTCCAGGTTAATAATGGACACCTCCTCAGAGGAACCTAGAAAATATCAACATCCATGATGCATCATAGTTGGGTCATCATGTGTCAACCCCTTGGTGGGGAGGTTAATAATGACACTCCCATCCACCTAAAATAAACACTCAAAATCTTAAAATTTGATAACTGGGTATACAAAAATCACTATCTGATTTTATGAAAATCTTAAAATTTGATAATTAGATTTACAAAATTCCCTATCTGATTTTATGAAAATTTTACCAAACATCCCTATCTAATTTTATGAAAATTTTACAGGAATTTCCATGATTTTCAAGGCTAAAAAACATCCTAATGGAATTCTCATCTTAACCAAAAACAACTAGCTGAAAAGTTTCAAGGTTTAACTACAAGTAGATGCGTTCTTGCTATTAAAAGTTTATGGTTTCAATTTTCCATGGAGTCAATTTTGTAGACACTATAGTGGTCAGATTTCATTATTAAAATGCATCTTAAGCTCCATGGTTAAAAGCATATCTGCCTAGTACAGTATTAGATAGAAGGTCAATGAGTCACAGAAATAAAAACACTAGTTGAAAAAGAGCTGTAAACACAATCAAACACATTCTTAATTAAAGAGAGCCCGTCGAACCACTTTAAAGCTCTTGTAGTTCGTTTTGCTCTGAGAAGTCCCGCGTCGCTGTGTATTGTCACTCCAGCCATTAAATCACAATTTTACCAAAAGCTTCATACCAGAACTGCAATTTGAATCGAGTAATGCATAATATAAACACTGTGCAATACTGTAATAGACAACCTAGACATGCAGAGATTAAAATAAAACTCATAGAGGGGCATAGATTTAATGATCCAATAATTGTTGAGTTAGATGTTTTTGCTAGAAATTCCTTTACAAATGGTAAATGCAACTAACAACACCAATGTATTTTAGGTTTTTAATAGATCTTCGGTTGAATTTTTAAATGAATGGAAATAATTTAGTTGTTAATTAATCATTTCTTGTTTTTTCTTGTTTTTAGGTTTTTAATAGATCTTTGCTTGAATTTTGTATAAAATTAACCGAATGGAAATAATTTAGTTGTTAATTAATCATTTCTTGTTTTTTTCTCATATTGTTGAACAAGATAAATTTATTACCCATTACTTTTATTTTTTAGATATCAACAAAGCTTTTGATTACATGAATAAAAGATAAGGTTTGAGAATATCAATAAAGAATTTTCTTACATGAATAAAGTAGAGGATATGAGAAGTGTAATTAAAGTCACTGAGTAAATGAAAAAGGCATTTGATTACAAAGGGGAATGTGTGGGCATTGCAATTAAAGTTTCTAAGTAAAAAAAGGAAGTAAAATGGGTTTTGAGTATCGTATGAGTGAGTTGTTCGGCACATTAGGTGTTAATGGTTCTCTATAGTATAATTTTTTGATCTCATAAATAAGGATTAGGATTTTGATGTCATAAATAAGGATTAGGATTTTAAGTGTATAATGTCAATAGTTAAATTTTGAATCACTGATTTTGGTGGTGGAATATATCATTTTTTTTTGTGGAATATAACTTGTGGATTTTGGTTGAATATCTTAAATGTTTATGACTTTTACAAAATATTTTAATTTTCCTTTTAATTTTTATCTTTTTTTATTCATTACACTAAATTCAATGTGATATATACAAATTATTAAATTTTGAATTTTTTTAGATGTAAAATATGAATTTTGGTGGAATATCTTAGATATCAATATTCATAAATTATTTATTTTTTGAATTATTTTAAGAATAATGAAATTTAAAAAATAAAATGTAAATGATAAATTTGGGTAAAATAACTTGATTATCAATTTTTATGAAGGTTTTCTATTTTATTATATACAATTTACTTTAAAATGTAAATCATTCTAGATCCATACTTACCAACCACTTGAGGGATCATATTCCTTTTCACTCTAAAATAGGTTTACATCTCAAGAGATTGGATCCCTCTCAAGGCTAAGCTTGGTAGATTCCAGATGGATCTATGTTGGTATTTATTTGATGATTGAGTCTCTTCAACTCAAATAGAATAGATGTTATAAGGTTATATTATGTAAATATTTTTTCACACAAATAAAATAAAACCAATGTTTATCCATCTTACTTGTGGATCTACAACAGCCAGACAAGGATAAAATATATTTTCACTCTAAAATAAGTTTGCATTTCTGGGAAATTGGTAGATCCTCACTTAAAATGGATCTTTTATATATATATAAATATATATATAATCTATATATATATATATATATATAATATATATATATATATATATATTATATTAATTTTATTATGTTATTTATTTTATGTAATTTGGATCTAGTCCAAAATGTTTAGATGATATGATATACAATAATAATAATAATAAATTAACACATTTTGACTCATAAACTAAATCAAAATAAATAAATATATAAATAAAATTATTAATTATTAATTATTAAAAGAGACTAAATTTCATGTGGATTTAAAAATTTATAAATAAATATGGCAAATCAATCTTTAATTTGACTAGTGGAAAACATCAAAATTGATAGACTAGTATGGTAGTGGTTTTGGGAACTTGATTTAGTTTACCTATGGTTTTAAATTCAATATTTCGCCCAATCAAATATAAATTTAGTATTTTGAAAAGTAAACTAATTAAATATAACCATATCTACATGATCAATTCACTATTTTTTTTTTAGGAAATAAAAAGCATAATTGTATTTGTATAAGAAATATAAAAGAGTCCAAATGTACATTCAGTCCAAACATAGCATATGTTCCAAATGTAATGAAACTCAACCATCCATATCTTGATATAGCGAGATCAGGCCTCACAAAACCATGACGATAGAGCAAAAAAGGAAAAACAAGCGCCGAAATGAGACCATATACAAAAACCAAGATCAGTATAATGGCCCTCACCATGCAAAGACAAGAGAAACTATATCCAATCCGAAGTACGACGAGAGATTGAGATGAAGCCTATTCAACCAAAACACATAGCACATAGCAACTAGCATCTTATATAGCAAAGAAGTAAAAAGAGAGAGAACTATGAGAACTTTGAGAGAAAATCTAGAAATTGGGAGGGAAAAATTCGTGTATGGAAAAGGATTTTCCATCACAGTAAACCTGAAGATGCCACAACCCCGGAGTAGCTTGAAGACCTTTTTTTGATAAGGAGTCAGCCATTTGATTTTGTTTCCTGAAGATGTAATTTACTAAGCCAAGCTCCAAATGAACCTGATCCGATCTAACCACCCCACGAGATGAGGCTTGGAGATGGTATTTTTCCCAGCAACGTAATCCACCAAAACTTTTGAGTCCCCAAAAATAGAAACATCTTGAAGATTTAAAAAGAGACACAAGGTCATGAGACCTGCGAGAGCCATCGCCTCAGCTAGAATATTAGTACCCCTCCCCCCATTCCAATGAATAGAGAAAAGACTGTCTTCATCTGCTAAAATAAGAAAACCACAACCACAAATACCATTCTGTTCAACACCAACAAAAAACGCTCTAGGCATAGAAGAAGACACGTGTGGGAGATTTTTACCATAGAGCTCCTTCTACTTGGGAGAGGAATGCGGAATTTCCTCATAGAGAGCATTTATGGAGGAGAAAATTTCCATCATCATAACTCTTTTGTCATTGAAGATGTAATTATTCCGCCACTTCCAATTACACCACAATGTAATGATAAATATTGATTTCCATGAGGCACTTTGTTTGCTGCACCATATAAAAGCTTCCATGATCAAAGAGTGAGACATGTGCTCAATCCCAAAATAATTCTCCAGGAACAACCATATTTGACGAGTGCCCTTGCAATTTAGAAATAAATGAAAGTTTTCTTCCTCGGCAGATCTACAAATGGGGCATATACCCGGACCATGCCATCCACGCTTTTTTAAATTCTCCCACGAAAGATTCTTATTATGGAAGGACATCCATGAAAAAAAGACCATTTTTGATGGACACCCAGATTTCCAGAAAATATACGGGAAGGTAGAGTCACTTGAAAAATATCTATCACTAATCAAATTCAGATATATATCTTTTACCCTAATGGAACCCTCCCCATTTGAGTTTCACCATATAAGATAGTCATGCTCTCACGAGCGAAAAATGCCACAATTCCTGAGTCTTGACCTGATATGATCCCATGACATAGCTATATCAGCCTACATTTGCAAACTTTCAGCATCACACCAGATAGGGATTGAGCCTTGCCATCTTGCAATCACACCGTCCGAGAAGAAAATGCCTTTCTTGTGTAGAAAAATCAATAAGGATTCATGAATGCAGATCTCCTCTTTGCCACACAGAAAATTCTCTTTTCCTATCAGAATCCTTTTCCTCGATTGAAATCTCCATATTAGATTCTTCAGGAACATTCTTTCTATTTTGCGGAGGCTCAACCAAATCGAAGAACCATGTGAGGGTCCTATCCTTCCTTTTCTGAACCAAAATGATAAGTTCTTTTTGCCGAGATACTTTTCCTGTATAATGCTCCTCCAAATACCTTTCTCATATATCCCTCTCCACAAAGTCTTGCAAAGAAGGGCCTTCCCAAAATACCTCAGGTCTAACAGATCCCAGCCACCCATGCTTTTTGGAGAAGATATATAAGAAAGCTTCGAGAGGTGATATTTCCTTTTCCCTACCTGTCCACCCGAGATAAAATTTGCGGTGAGTTTGTTCATTGATTGAATGATGCACACAGGGAGAAAAAACAGATGTGCCGAGTAAACTGCCAACTGATTTAGAATCGATTGCGCCAATACAACTCTCCCTGCCAAAGAAAGGCTTCTGTACTCCTACACTGATATCTTCTTGAAGTATCTCTCAAGAATCCATAGCCAATCTGTATTTGAGTAGCTATTTGCTTTTAACATAAAACCGAGGTATTTGATTCCCATACTCATGGACTGTACTTCAAACCCAAATAGATTAGATAACCAGGCGAGTTCTTCCTCGTTTATATCACTGTGATAAATAACAGACTTCGAACTATTTATCTGCAAGCCACATGCCTTTTGGAAATTTTGAAGAATTTCATAATAACACATCCATGTAAGTCTGCATAAAATGCGGAATAAAATAACATCATTGACGAAAAGATTTTGCGAGATAGAAATGTTCCTCCATATTTTCATTGGGAAACACCTGTTTTCTTCAACAGCCTTGTTTATATGAAGACTGAGGGAATTCATGGCCAATATGTATAAAACAGGGGACAGGGGCAACCCTGGCGGAGGCCTCTAGATGCTAGGAAGAAAGCCGATGGAATCCCATTGACAATGAATACATAATTTACCTTTTCTACACAAGCCATGACCTAGTTGATCATGTTTGCTCTTAATCCAAACTTTGCTAGCAAACATCTTATGAATTCCCAATCCATGTAGTCATAAGCTTTACAGAGGTCAATTTTTAGAATGACAACATCACCTTTTTTAGCCTGAATGAAAAAAAGACCTTCTTGAGTTGTAGCAACCGCGTCTAAAATGTTCCTCCCCTGTAAAAAGGCATGTTGATTCTTTGTTAAGAATTGTGACAGAGTTCCTTTGATCCTGTCTGCGATAATTTTTGATATTATTTTGTAAGATATATTACACAGAGAGATGACACAGAAATCCATGAAAGAGATGGCATTTTCTTTTTTTGGGATGAGAGCCATATTGGTGGATGTTGTTTTCTCGTTAATGCTGCCTGACATCCTGGACCCTTCCACCATTTTTTGTAGGTCAGATTTGATGATGTCAAAAAAGTGACAAAAAAACTCTATTGACCACCCGTCCGAGCCACGGAATTTGTCCCTTTTAAAGGCTTTTAGAGTTCTCAGCAGTTCCTCCTCAGTAACAGGATGAAAGATTTGATTATTTGTATCCTCATTGAACATTTGAGGAAACACATCAATGCCGCACATAATATCCTGAATGGACTTGTTTTCCGTTCTCTTATATTGTTTTACAAAATATCTCATTGCCTCCTTTGAGATTTCCTCTTGGGAATATAAAAAGCCCCCACTTCCATAACTTATTTTCGAGATTGAATTTTTTTCCCTTCTTGTGCTCGCAAATTTATGGAAGAACTTTGTGTTCTTGTCCCCTTCTCTTAGACACAAAGCCCTACTCTTCAGCCTCCAAGATAATTCCTCTTGTTCTAATATTTTTTATTTCTTCCTTTGTAACTCCTTTATGTGGCCTCTCATTTGAAAAGATATGTTGTTCGATGCCATGGCTTCCAAAGCATAATCTAACTCCTTTTGAATTTTCCGAAGGTCAGACCTGTTGGATTGCCTTTTCTTAAATTTCCGCTCTTTTACCTCTTTTCTTAAAAAATCCATTTTATCTCTGAAAGTCATAAAGATCGAGTGTGGATTAGAATGCAGCAGCTCACACCAGAGTTTTTTAATGAGATCATTAAAAGTTGGGTCTTCGAGAAACGTCCTATTGAATTTGAAGGAATATCCCTTACTGAATCCTTTTTCCTTCCACCCCAACAATATCAGTCTGTGATCAGAAATAAACACCTTTTCAATCGATGAAAAAGGCATGCCCATCTTGTCAGTTCAACTAACATGAAGAAAACGATCAAGCCTCTTTGCGACATAAGCTTTATCAGATCTTCCATTTCCCACGTCGGATGCATCTAAGCTGGGAGGATATCCACAAAATCCCTACACAACAACTCATTTTTTAATTTTTCGGTCAACGGGTCCTTTCTCCTATTTAAGCCCCAAATTTCATCCATATTTGGAGTGAAGTTTAAGTCCCCTACAATCAGTGAATTTTCAATGTCAAGAAATTCAGAAACAAAAAGCTTCTCCCAGAACGACGTTGTATTCCTGTAAGGAGCATAAACATTTAACATATTTATGGAAACATTATGACCCCTAATTTGAGCCAAAATCAAAATTCCTGCCACACAATTGTATGTTTTTGCCTTGATCGAGACCGGATCCCATAGGACTGCTAATCCACCCGAGAGGTCGTTTGCTTTTATAGCCGATATATACCATGAAGGGAACATTTTCCTAAAATAAGATATTGCAATATAAGAGGCATGCATTGTTTCCTGGATTAAGATAATCTTGGGACTAACAGAGATGAAAAGATCTTTTAACTCCAAAAAAAAATTCCTCGCCCCCAACCCCCGAATGTTCGTTGATATCACAAAATTCATTTTGATAGCTTCTCCGCCCTGTTTGCTCTAAGAGGCCTCTCATCAGTCATATCTACAATAGGAACATCAATAAGTGACAAGTTACGGATACCCGTGCCTGCACCCTCACCCCTTCCTCTAAAGTGTCTACTACCCCTACCATTTTTCCTTCTTACCATGATGCTGCTTGCGGAATATGGACTAATGGGAGGAGATTTCTTGGAGCCAGGTTTATGGGTGGTGAGGGCTTTGAACTCCAAAGCCTTCTTGGAAAACAAGAAATCCAAATCACTACCTATCAAATTAGTGGGTGAAGAAGTCAGAGAGTTCACCGGGGTGGGAGAAATTAGGATTTCCTTACCTTTCCCTTTCTGAGAACAAGACACAATGTGAGATGGCGAAGAATGACTAATGAGAATTTCATTGCTATAGTTTACGAAGGGAGGAGGAATCGGAGGCGGAATGGGAACCTCATGATGAGATGTCGGCTCAATGGGATGCATGGGCGGGGATATGAGCGAAAAGGGGGCGTCTTCTAAAGGAGGCATCGAAGGGGAGATAGGCTCCATAGGAGAGAGAGGTTTAGATTGTGGAGGATGGCTATGAGGTTCAACAGGTGAAGTCACCTGTAAGTCCTTCGTTCCATAGGAGGACCGGCTTATTGAAGATAGAAAAAACCCCGAGTCCGGGTAGGGTGTGGATACCTTACCAAAATTTGATTTTATATGATGAGCTCCCTAAAATTTCCAACTATTATGAAAACACTGAGAACGCCAAGAACAGTTCTTTATTAAATGGCCTGCGCGATGACATGCTGAGCATCTAAAAGGAACCCCCCAAAAATCCAACCTCTGCGTGATTTTCAGCTCCCTCCAGTGAATGTCAATATGTTCCGGAAAACCTCCCGTGTATGATTTATCAATCAATACCCACGCCACTCTGTTATCTTTTTCTCCAAGGCCAAGGTTTATTTTGACCATAATTCCAAAGGAAAACCGGGGAGCTTGACCCAAATGAAGTTGTTTGAAGGGGTATTTTTTAGCGGATTAAAACCCATATACCATTTGTGCAATACGAGGAAGCTACAGTTGCATACCCACTGATGCTTTAGAATGGATTCCAAATCACTTGACTTTAAAAAATGAAAACAATACCAGTCCTTTAGGAGGCCAACAATGATAGGGACATACCCTATTAGCGTTTTCCATTGGGACACGAGCCAACTTCTCATCATAGAGTCGTTCATTTCCAGGAAGTGCCAACGCCCGATCAAGGCATTCTCTTGGAGACTAGTAATACGATCTGCAAGGTGGGAACTATCTAATCTTATGGCAGCGGGAGGAGGAACAGTCTTGACCGGTTTTTGGAGTTTCTGAAATGAACCTTCATCCTAATCCTTCCAAAAATAATCATTTCCGTTTCGTCTGGAAGATCGTGAAGGTTCTCCCTTATGTCGGTCACAACCAGCCACGTCCACTAGTGGGAACGATGGCCTAATCAGCAGGTCCTCCAGAGTGGATTGCCAATCAGATGACAACCTAGCTTTTTCATGGGTGGATTTTGCAATGATGGAAGCTTGTATCATTGCCTCCGTAGCAGATGTGTCGAAGGGAAACTCCATAATTGAAAGAGACAACAACTCTTACCTCATAGGTACCACGAGAATCCAAATTAGATATGAACTGGGCAAGGAGGTATGACCGACATCTGAGCAAGATGCCTGGAGAGAGAGTGATATGGAAGTAGTGTTCTGACTATAGAACTGACAAAGGAAACCTCGAGAACTAAAGGACTCTCTTCCCCAAAAAGAAAAAAAGATATGAGAAAGCCATCTATCCTTCTATCTTTAAAAGAGATGACCTCATTAAGAGCAAGACTCTATCAAGGGGAAAGGAATTTTGAAAATTGACGGCTCCAGGTTAATACGTCCGGACGAGTTGTACCCCAAGGATAATAAGTATTCAGGAGAAACTTCAGAGTGACATCACCATGAGTGAACCATTGGATAACTTCTGAATGCCCGAGAAGAAAACCAGCCCGAAAAAATCAGGAGGGGTCGAAAGGTGGCAAACTAAAACTAGCCCGGAAAAACCAAGAGGGGTCGAAAGGTGGCAAACAAGCATCCAAGATTAAAGAGTAAAACAGACAGAACCAAGGAGAAAATCCTTCACGAAGCTTCTTCGGGACATACTACGTAGCAACAAAACAAACCACAAATACTCCACCATGGACCCAATTTAAAATGGACATCTGTGCATGGCTTTGAAATAACTATATAATTATGAATCTTTAAAGCTCAAAACCATAACCAGTTTAAGAATGACTTTCCAGACATGTTGGATTCACCTCTTTATGGATACCCGTAAAATTCTGGGTTTACAGACCCCATCATTTACATTCAAAATTATAGTAGAGAAAAAAAAACAGATAGGTCTTCTTTATAATAAAATCAGTCTTTCAAAACATAAGCACATGAAAACCTTGGATAAAATGCTTCAGACTGATAACCAAGAACATAGTTCAAACGCCATTTTATGATTGTTAAAGAAAAAACCTTTCTACGCAGCGATTTTTGTATAATTCAAAAGAAGGAAATCTCACTGACGTGGAGCTGCGAGCATACTGAGAGAAGAGTGCAGCGGAAAAATGTCGTCACACCAAAAACCAGAAAGCAGGGACCGAAGATAAAGTAGATAAGATGAAAAGTCCATGGAGGAGATGGTGTGATATAGATAACAGGATTTAGAGAATACACGAAACCCACCACTGTGCAAGGAGCGCATAGGGGGAAGGGAGAGAGCAAAAAAAAACTTCCTCCTTGCAAAAATACTGTTTTAAATATGAGACAACAGCTAAGGGTGGAGTGGAAATGTGGCACCCCATGCAGAAAGCCTTTCTCAAGGAACAAATGTCAGCGTGGATGCATGCATGGAGGGCGTTCCATGTTCAGAGACGTGGCATGACAATAGCGCAAGGAAGATGAGTGTTGAGTAGATATACTCAAACCATACACATGGTAAACTAACCATGATCAATTCACTATATCCTATACAAAATTTTAACTTTTATTTTAATAAATACCAACAACATTTTAAACAAATTAAATAAAAAAATAAACTAATTTTTTTTTTTAAATATAACAACGCTCACATATCAATTAAACTTTAATTTTAAACAAATTCCAAAATAACAACATGATAAATTGAATATTTCAATTTAACTTTCATTTTAAGCAAATTCCAAAATAACAACTTGATAAATTCAATATTTTCGAGAGGAAAATAAATTTAGTGTCCCGAAGAGTCAATTAATTAAATATAACAACGAATCAATTCACTATTTTCGAGACACAACTCATATCAATTCAAAACTCATAGATGCCCCTTTTGTTAGCTACACGTAGATGCCCCTTTTGTTAAAGTCCTTATGCCCCTTTTGAAAGCCCTTTTGTTAAAGCACTTTTTGCATTAAAAAGTCGTGGTTTTAATTTTCTCCCCTTTTGTTAAATCACTTGCACTTTTTGAATTAAAAAGTCCTGGTTTTAATGTTTTTTTAAGATATACTAGCGTTCAGGTTTTATAGTTAAAATGGTTAAAATGTATTTAAGTTTTTTGATGGGTGAGATCAAAGTAGTATTTGGAGGCAGCTTCTCATGTGTGAAAACAAGTAGATATGTTGAAAAGGATGGGTTTCCCATCTTTTCAGGTTTTCTTATGCACTCGTACCATTTTAATGTTAATAGTTCGTGTGAGCGATTGTTTAATGTCTGTGTGTGGAGTGGCTGAGTTTTAAGACAACTAGCATTGAATGCACTAGGCATCTGTCTCTGCATTTCGATATGGTATTGGGAATTGTGGTAACTATTGAGAAGGAAGAGGATGGAAACAAAGTGTGGTTGCTCGCAGTGGAAATATACACTATTAATGGGCTTGTTTGGTCCTTGCAACTTGGAATCCTCGTGCAGAAGAAAAACTCCTAATGGTCTTGAGGTAACTTATTTTACCTTGTTCTTACAAGGTGGTGGAGCTAGTTGGTAAGGAAACCCTGCAGCTTGAGGAGGAAGCCTAAGTGCCCCTCTAATGGTGATTTTCTAGTGTGACAAGGCCTCCTTGGTTTCCCTATGGTTTATGGGTGTCAATTTTTGTAGGTGGTGGCCTATTTTGCACTAGTCTCTTGACAAAAACAAAGCCCCTATGTCTGGGTGGCGCTCTATCATTAGTGGTATTCCGGTATGTGGAGGTGTCAAGATTATTGGGTGGGGGTGGTCCTTCATGGGTAGGAGCATTCTTGATGAATCCATGTTATTCTCGATGGTGTTGCTTGGGTCTTCTATTTGCAAGGAGTGTTCTTTCTGGTGGAAAGTTTGATGTTTGGTGCCTCTTAAGGGCGTGCCTTCCTCAATGTGAAAGGGCTTCTCTTCCTCTCCTTGCTGCTTAAGAGGTGGAAAACTAGGCTTTGGTCACAATGACGCCCCCTCTCAGTGGCAAAAAGGCTGGGAGTTCATCAAAAGGAAATGTAGGTGTGAGAAGAGACCGTAGAGGTGGCAAGTCGGGGCGAGCAAAGGTGAAGGGTCACACTAAAATTGGAAGACTTGCAGGGGCGACAACATGGGAAGCTTGGGCCTACAACATGTGAGGCTTAGTAGGGGTAATGTCTCCTTCAATGTTGCCTATAGAACTGTCACGCTCTCATGCTAGTTTGATGGATAGGGTGGATGTTGCAAAACCAGTTCGGTGTGAGGAGCATGTGGTACAGATGGCCTCTCTCGAGAGGGTACATAACTTTCAAAGTCAACTTCCAGAAAAACTGGTTGTGATCTCGCGGGGAAAAACCAACTTACTAAGAAAGAATAAAAGCTAGAGACATGGATGGCCCACTATGAAGGACACTTTTAGTGTGACTTTGGCCCTCCTCCCCCTCCTGCGAGGACAACCCTACATTCATACTATGATTTCTGGTAGTTTTTACATTTTGGGTTAGAGGACAACCCTACAACCATTACTTGAGACTAGTCTAATTTATAGTGATTTTTAAGTTTTCACTGTGTTTTGTGTTGAAATTGTAATTTCAATTGCAGTTTTTGCCTTGCGATGCAATGAGATCGCAGATCGCAAATCGCATGCGATGAGATCGCAGATTGCAAATCGCATGCGATGAGATCGCAGATCGCAAATCGCATGCGATGAGATCGCAGATCGCAAATCGCATGTGATGAGATCGCAGATCGCAAATTGCATGCGATGAGATCGCAGATCCCAAATCACATGCTTGCTTGGAGCCTCCGTTTTGTTCACTTGATTTCTGCGATTACGATGGTGCGATGCGATCCGATCGCAAATCGCACCAATTTAATAGTGTTCAATTTTTCCTCCCGAAAATTGTGATTGTGCGATGCGATCCAATTGAAGTTAACGGTTGAAGTACAAGCCTCCAGCAAATAAATTTGACGTGAAGTAAAAGTTTCTTTACCGCCAATTTTGTCAGTAAAACAGTAAATGTAATTTACTGTGGGGTTGTAAGTTTTGGTGAAGTTTTTAATTTTATTTCAACAGGAGTATGCGCACAAGTAAAAGTTGGTGAAACCATTTAATTTTATTGTTTTTTATTTTACGGCAGCCTGGAAAGTGAAAACGGATGTAAGTTTTTGTTACCATATATATATGTAATGTTTGTTTGTTGACAAGGTAAGAGAACAAAAAGGAAAGGCACAGCAGTGCATTTGAAGAACGCAGCAGCGCGTATGAAAATATACACAGCAGTGTAAATGAAACGTAATTGAAAAGTGAGGCACAACAGTGCATATGAAAAAGTTCTGAATATGCAAAAAGGAGCACGCAGCAACTTGAGAAAAATCTGTGTAATTTCTACACAACAGTGAATGTAAACTCTCTGTAGTTGAACTCTGTTTTTACAGCAGTAATGTAAAAGAGATTTTTACACACAGCAGTGTAAAATATCAGGAGGAGACAGAGTAATTTGTTTTGAAGTTCTTAGTGAATCCCTCTGGAAAAGAGAGGATGAATTTTGTATCAATTTTTATTAATGAATAGAAATCCTTGGTGTCTGCAAACTCTGTTTGTTGCTCAGAAATTTTATTTGTTTCCGCTGTGTTAAAGATCGTGTGGAGAGAAAAACAGAACATTGCCTCTGTGTGAAGTTTGTTTGTTTGTTTTTGGGATTTTACCAGAAAAATTCCCCAACAGTGGTATCAGAGCTAGTCCAGGCTCTTTGAAGACATCAAAGAAGCTGAAGGAAGGTTTCTTGTTGCAGCAACTTCTCCAGCAGAGTGAAGACTCAGAAAAAAAAAAAGGGATCCAGGTATTTCTCAAAGTTTTTGTGCAGCTGTTGAAGACACTCAATTTTTTTTTTAATACACAGTCAAATATTTAAAGAATAGTTTTGAAAAGTGCAAAAATGGCAAGGTCAAAGAATAAAGTCACCAATCCTGCTAAAAATGTGTCTCCTTCTGCTATTAAAAGAGAAGATAATCTATTTGAAAGCATTCTATTTAAGGCTCCAAGGTTCAATGGGGACTTTGATATATGGGAAATAAAAATGAGGACTTTCTTAAAGTCTCAAGGGATTGAAATTTGGGAGTCAGTGATTGATGATAGAAAATCGATAAAGAATCCAAGGAGTACAATGCAGAAGCAGCAAAGACAATCTTGGATGGGCTGCCTGATTCTGTAAAGAAGAATCTAGGAAAATATTCATCAGCAAAGGATATATGGGACAGACTTCATGACCTTCACTCAAAGGGAGAACTGACCATGACCATTAGTCAAGAAGGAAATTCTGAACCCATTATAGAAGCTGAAAATGAGAAGGTTGACCTCATCAAGCTTCAAGTACAAGAAAGGGATGAAGAGCTTGCAAAGCTTAAGAAGGAACTTGATGAAAGCAAAAGGAAGCATAATGAAGAAGTCATATCCATGACAAAACAGTTGAATAAAGCAAAGAAGCAGGAAGATGCCTTGTCAAATCAACTTGAACAAAGGCAGAAGAGAGTGAAGAAACTTGTAGAAGAGATTGGACAGTACAAGGTAGAGGTCTCCTCCCTTAAGTCTGAACTACAAGAAGCCAGGAAGCAGGCACAAGAAGCTGAGAAGAAAATGGAGAGCAGTCAAGCAAAGAATGAAGAAATCTTCAAAATGAAGTCAGATATCATCTCCCTTAAAATAGTAGCAGTTGAAGCTACTCGTAGCAAGGAAGAAACTGAGGAACAAATTGCAAAGCAAATAATGAGTGTGAAAGATTGGAAGAAGAGATTATCCTCCTCAAGAAAAGGGTTGAAGGGATGAACAAAATCATGAAGAGATATCAAGCCTTGGATGACATGCTCAGCTATCACAGATGTCCATCTGATAAATTAGGACTCAGGTACGTAGGTGAACCCTCAAACAAGAATGAAAATGCTTTAAGCAAAAGAGATGTGAAGAAGCTAGAAAGAAATGGTGATGCTCCTAGTTCCAGCAAAGGCAAGGATAAAAATCAAGGCTACAATAGAAGAAATCCTACTCCAAGTAGAAAACCAACTCCAAGAAGAAATGTTGATGATGTCAAAGAGGCAAGTGGCAATGGTTGTCATCAAAGGATCTCAAGGCAGAAAGGCTTCAGAAGTACATCAAGAAAACATCCATCTCCCACGTACCAAAGTTCATTTTTTGGTTATTGTTATTCTTGTTCAATCTTTGGTCATATGGTAAAAAACTGTAGAGCATTTCATAGAGATAGATGTTATGGTCTCCGACAACCTCCAAGAAACAATTTTACAAGAAAAAATCATGAAATTTTATTCATGAAAAATGTAGAATGTTTCAAGTGTCATAAAATTCGGCATATGGCACATGATTGTAACTTAACATGGGCTCTTAGACAAGCTAGGCCGATGCAAAAGAAGAAAGTTACACAAGTATGGAGAAGAAAGGAAATACAGTCTGAAAGTCCCTTGAGCTCCCGAGCCGATCTAAGTTTCTTTTGAGAAGACTGCCAAAATTTTGAGAAGCCTGCCAAAAGGAGACGATGCATATAGTTAAGGGGAGCCTGTAAATCTTGATCATTATTGTTGAACTATATTAAGAGTCATTGTTTGATGAAGACCTTCTTAAAGGGGAGTGTTGGAATATTAATTCCAACTGCCGTGTAGGGACAACGAACAAATGTGACGTGGAGTAAAAGTCTGGTTGACCAACGTTTCAGAAAAAACACTAAATGAAGATTTAATTTTAATGTTCTATATTTGGTCGGCTCAAAATTAAAAAAAAATGTCATATTTCTTTTGTATTGTGACCAATGAAACTGCATGAAAAAAAGGGTTTTTCCCTTGAGTAAAAAAAAAAAAATGGAATGCGCAGCCATGCATGAAATTTTTTTTGTTGAGAGTGTTTATTTTATGCATAGTAGTGCAGAGATAAAGCAGCATTGAGCTTGTGGAAGCAGAAGCCATGGCAGTATGTGTTTGTAATAGTTGTTAAATGAATTATATGCATTGTAATGCAAAGCAAGGAGATCCTCACATTAGTGCCAAGTCACATGACAGGAAGAAATACTTGCGGCAACAAATGAAAGTTTGGAATCCCTTTTGAGAGGTGCTTATAGTTTGATGAAATGAATGGGAATGAAAAACTTTTTTCTTTTTTTTATGTAATCTGAAAACTCAGAATTTTAAATGTAATGAGAAATTTCACACATGAGTGAATGTGAAAGAAATTTTTATTTTACACCAGTAAACCAAAGTAAGAATTTTTTAGCTCAGAGGAGTAAATGCAAAGTTTTAACACAGCAGTGTGTAGATGATGCAAGGGTTGTTCATTGATAAAGAACGGAGCAGCTTGCAAATGGAGTATAGGTTTTTCACAGCAGTGTAAATGGGAATTCACAGCAGGGTGGTAATTTTGTGGAGCTCATGCATTGAAATGCATAGTAGTTTTTATGTGATGTAAAGAATGGATTTGTAAGGTTTTGTTAAGATAAAAAAAAAAACGCAGGAGCGTCATGATGTTTGGTTGTTCACTGGTGGGAAAGGAAAGGAATGCGCAGCAATGCAAATCTCATAATTTTTGTTGGTGAAGATATGCCAGTAATGTGAAGCAAGCATAATTTTTGTTGGTGAAGATATGCCAGTAATGTGAAACAAGTGAAGAACACAGTAGCCTGAGCAGAGTAAATGAAACCAGAAGACTTTTACGGCAGTAAAAGTAATTTTTTTTTTTTTTTTCACATAGCAATGAAAAAAAGTTATGTAAATTTTGCTTTGTTGGGAGATTGAAATGCATTGAAATGCAGTGCGAATGTAATCAGGTTGTATGTAAGAAAATTTTTATTTTACAGCAATGAATGAGGACTTTACACAGTAGTGTAAAATTATTTGTAAAAGAAGAAGAGTAATATCTTTTCTCTTTTGGAACTGCATCTAAAGTAGTGTCTGGTTGTAATCCCTCTGTGAGAGGAAGTGAAGTTTTGGTGAATCCCTCTCTTAAAGAGGAAGGTGCTTTTGGTCACAGTCTTTTGGTGTGCTTTTGGGCACAGTCTTTTGGTGAATCCCTCTGTCAAGAGGAAGATGCTGTTCAACATAGATTCGTGAATCCCTCTAGTTTAGAGGAAGATGCTCTTCAGCATAATCTCTGGTAAATCCCTTTCTGTGAGGAAGACTCTTTCGTTGATTGTGGAACTACATCTGAAGTGGTGAAATCGCTCTCTTAAGAGGAAGATGCTTTTCAGCATAGACAGTGGTGAATCCCTCTGTTAAGAGGAAGACTCTTTTGTAACAACAGCATGTCATGTCAAGGAGTTGAGAAAGTCTCTCGGTATGACCGAATGCCCAGCAGTTGAAATTAAAGGGGAGTGTTGAAATTGTAATTTCAACTACAGTTTTTGCCTTGCGATGCGATGAGATCGCAAATCGCAAATCACATATCGCAGATCGCAAATCGCATGCTTGCAGTTTTTGCCTTGTGATGCGATGAGATCGCAAATCGCAAATCGAATGCTTGCTTGGAGCCTCCGTTTTGTTCACTTGATTTCTGCGGTTGCCATGGTGCCATGCGATGTGATCGCAAATCACAAATCGCACCAATTTAATAGTGTTCCATTTTTCCTCCCAAAAATTGTGATTGTGCGATGTGATCCAATTGAAGTCAACTGTTGAAGTACAGGCCTGCAGCAAATAAATTTAACGTGAAGTAAAAGTTTCTTTACCACCAGTTTTGTTAGTAAAACAATAAATGTAATTTACTGTGGGTTGGTAAGTTTTGGTGAAGTTTTTAATTTTATTTCAGCGGGAGTATGGGCACAAGTAAAAGTTGGTGAAACCATTTAAGGTAAGAGAAGAAAAAGGAAAGGCAAAACAGTGCATCTGAAGAACGCATCAGCGCGTATGAAAATATACACAGCAGTGTAAATGAAATGTAATTGAAAAGTGAGGCACAACAGTGCATATGAAAAAGTTCTGAATATGCAAAAAGGAGCACTCAGCAACGTGAGAAAAATCTGTGTAATTTCCACACAGTATGGGCACAAGTAAAAGTTGAAAAAGTTCTGAATATGCAAAAAGGAGCACGCGGCAACCTGAGAAAAATCTGTGTAATTTCCACACAGTATGGGCACAAGTAAAAGTTGGTGAAACCATTTAAGATAAGAGAAGAAAAAGGAAAGGCACAACAGTGCATTTGAAGAACCCAACAGCGCGTATGAAAATATACCAGCAGCGTGTATGAAAATATACAAAGCAGTGTAAATGAAATGTAATTGAAAAGTGAGGCAGTGCATATGAAAAAGTTCTGAATATGCAAAAAGGAGCACGCAGCAACCGAGAAAAATCTCTGTAATTTCCACACAACAGTGAATGTAAACTCTGTGTAGTTGAACTCTTTTTTACAGCAGTAATTTAAAAGAGATTTTTACACACACCAGTGTAAAATCTCACGAGGAGACAGAGTAATTTGTTTTGAAGTTCTTAGTGAATCCCTCTCGAAAAAAAGAGGATGAATTTTTTATCAATTTTTATTAATGAATAGAAATCCTTGGTGTGTGCAAACTATGTTTGTTGCTCAGAAATTTTATTTGTTTCCGCTGTGTTAAAGATCTTGTGGAGAGAAAAACAAAGCATTGCCTCTGTGTGAAGTTTGTTTGTTTGTTTTTGGGATTTTACCAGAAAAATTCCCCAACATTTTGGTGCGTCTAGCCCAAAAGTTATAAACTATAGCCTTAGTTACTTTTTACATTTTTGTCACCTGATTAACTTTTTAATCAACAAAACCATGGAGGTGAGAGTATCTCTTTTGGAGTAAACTCTATGTAATACTTTTTCGAACATTAAAAGAATATTGACTTAAAATTTTTTATCTGAATTACATGATTAAAACATATCTAGTAATAGATAATAAGTCGATGAATCACATAAAAAAAATTCAATAAAAACAGAAAACACTACTGGAAAAAATAGAAATAAAGCTGTAAACACAATCAAACGCATTATTAAATAAAGAAAACCCGTAGATTTGTTATCGTTGTCTTGTTTAAAGCTCCTGCAGTTCTTTTGTTCAGAGGAGTTCCGAATTACTGTGTATACTCAGTCCAGCCATTAAATCATAATTTTACCAAAAGCATCATACCAGAAACGAAGGCACAATAATACTCGAAATAAGCAACCGGGAACTACAATTTGAATCGAGTAATGCATAATAGAAACAGCGTGCAATACGGTAATGTCCTGTATATTAAGACACTGCATATTGTATCATAATACATCAGTGGAAACTTTTCCATGTAATAGAGATTTGGATGTATTGAACATACGCTGTTTAGTTAATTACTGTTTGGAAAGCATACTTGAGAAAAAACAGGGAGCGGTGAATTGATCCCTTCCATATTTTAGATTTCAAAGATATTCTCAAAATCTGCTATCTAAATTTTAACATAGAAAAAAACAAAACGTTTAAAATCAAAATCGACGGTACCGACTTTCTTCATATGGTTCTTTTAGGGCGTCCACGTCTAGAAATTTTGTCCGAGCTCCTGGCTTGCTGATCTGGTTCCTGAACTGTTCTTTTAGGGCGTCCACGTCTAGAAATTGTGTCCGAGCTCCTGGCTTGCTGATCTGGTTCCTGAACTGTTCTTTTAGGGTGTCCACGTCTAGAAATTGTGTCCGAGCTCGTGGCTTGCTGATCTGGTTCCTGAACTGTTCTTTTAGGGCGTCCACGTCTAGAAATTTTGTCCGAGCTCCTGGCTTGCTGATCTGGTTCCTGAACTGTTCTTTTAGGGCGTCCACGTCTAGAAATTTTGTCCTCGCTCCTGGCTTGCTGATCTGGTTCCTGAACTGTTCTTTTAGGGTGTCCACGTCTAGAAATTGTGTCCGAGCTCCTGGCTTGCTGATCTGGTTCCTGAACTGTTCTTTTAGGGCGTCCACGTCTAGAAATTTTGTCTGAGCTCCTGGCTTGTTGATCTGGTTCCTGAACTGTTCTTTTAGGGCGTCCACGTCTAGAAATTGTGTCCGAGCTCCTGGCTTGCTGATCTGGTTCCCGAACTGTTCTTTTAGGGCGTCCACGTCTAGAAATTTTGTCCGAGCTCCTGGCTTGCTGATCTGGTTCCTGAACTGTTCTTTTAGGGCGTCCACGTCTAGAAATTTTGTCCTCGCTCCTGGCTTGCTGATCTGGTTCCTGAACTGTTCTTTTAGGGTGTCCACGTCTAGAAATTGTGTCCGAGCTCCTGGCTTGCTGATCTGGTTCCTGAACTGTTCTTTTAGGGTGTCCACGTCTAGAAATTGTGTCCGAGCTCGTGGCTTGCTGATCTGGTTCCTGAACTGTTCTTTTAGGGCGTCCACGTCTAGAAATTTTGTCGGAGCTCCTGGCTTGCTGATGGAAGTTTTATTTTTTCTTTACATAATTTAATTTAAAATATTGACCATGCTAGATCTATTTTAATTTTAGATCATAGAGAAATTTTATTTTTCCTTCATATAATTTAATTTAAAATTTTGACCAAGCTAGATCCATCTTAACTTTAGATCCTTTGTTTATATATATATACCATTATCAAAAAGATGTGTTGTGAAAACCCCTAGGCCAAAAGCCACTAACTAAACTAACTATAACCTTAATTTTATTTTAATTATTAATTATTAATTATTAATAATTATAATTATTATTAGCTACTCATGCACTGAGAATTTCTTAAGAAGACCACCTTTCCAAAGAGAAAACCCATCTCCTTAATGTTTTTGTTAATAATGGATATAGTAGGCAACAAGATCTTAAAGTTTTCCTCAAAGCTAACAAAGGTCCTAAGATTAAGAAAGACCTTAGTAATAGTAATTCAAGGCTTCACTTCCCTTTCATCCAAGGGACCATAGACAAGATTGAAAGAATCTTGAAGAAGCTTAATGTTCCCTCAACCTTTAGACCCCTCAATACCGTTAGAAGTTCCTTAAAATTTGTTAAAGACCGAGTGAACCCAATGGATACGAAAGGTGTTTATGTCATCTAATGTTATTGTGGAACCTCGCGTGAAATTGGTAGAGGATTAAGGAACACGTAACCGACATCAAGCATGGGAGGATTAAGTTTCTTTATAGTTGTTTTTCTTATAGCCGTTAGAATGGTCTATGTTCTATGTGTAGTCGTTTCTTTATAGTTGTTTCCTGAGAGACGTTAGAATGGTCTATGTTTCGATTTAATGCATTGCCATGATGTTATGGTCTATCACAAGGAGAGATAAGGCAATGCTACACAATAATATGGAAAGTAGGTCAACGTGAGGGAACGTGGCAAAGGTAAGGCAAGGATTTGAAATGGGGGATGAAGGAGGTAGGCTGAATAGAGTATGGGCAGATGGAGAAGTGTGATAGACGCTCACCAAGTTATTTTTCAAACTGAACAAACAGACACTTAGAAAACCTATGACCTAGTTACTTCACTCTAATATGACCTAAGTAACAGCAAAAGGAAATGAACAGAAGTTTATTTGAAATGAAATACGTGAAATAACTATGCAACTAAGCAATCATAAACTAAAGCATTTACAGACAACTAATATTGATGCAGGAGCATCGGAATGGGCCAGCAATGTGGGAGATTTCCCACATGTTGTGGCTTGAAAACCGTATTTACTTGCTGTTGTTGCTGGTAGAATTAAATTCAGTTAGTTATTGTTGTAATAGTTAAAAATATCTTTCTATTTGGGGTTAATTTGTTAGGCGCATCTTCTGTTTAACTAAATTCATGTCACCATATCTGCTGTTAGAGTATTTAGGGAAATAAACGGAAAACTTAAGATTCTTGGAGCGATCAACGCAGTTTCTTCTGGGAGATCTCGATTCAGGAGCGCTTGAAATCCGACAACAGGCTATAAACAGGTGTACTGACCGCCGAGTGTGTCAAATGCAGTTGCGTTGGACCGGAAATGGGGCAATCACTGAACCTGCATTTAAAATCTAATTGATATTTGGCGGAGGACGACTGGATTGAAAGGAATCCGCCTAAAATCCAGGCGATAGCATGATTATGTATGTCAAAGTCTGATATGCTAAAATCATGGGATCGGCGTTTATTTTTCTTTTTCTGTTGATGTCAGGTAGCATGTAAAACAAATTTAAGACCTGCGTTATCACAGAGATATGGAGAGCGAGGAATTGGCTCCGAATCCGGGTTCACGGTGCAAAATTTGTTTGATACAAAACGCTGGAAATGCTGGAGGCGATATAAGGACCGGCGTTCTGCTTCGTTTGGGCTAGTTGCTAATCATAGAGCAGGGAAAATTGCTGTCGAGCTTAATGGAAGGCTCAACAAATTTGGAGTTATCAGTCCTCGTTTAATATCGGGGTGAAAGAAATTGAGTCATGGACTGCTCGCCTACTACCCTCCCGACAGTTTGGATATTGGAGAGTTTGAGCTAGTATATATATATGGACAGTGTGTAACATTTAGAATTTGGGTTATAAATTAATAAAACCGTAGATGTGGCTTTTTTTCGATTCCTGTTTTTCGTATTAATGTGATATTCTGATGCGAAGGTGGGGTTTTGGACCCGCGTATGCCTGGGTTTGTTATCCGTGGCGTTGTCCTGTGGTTTGTTATCCTGAGATGTAATTTAAGAGTGGCGTTGTCCAATTAAATAAATTCCTCTGTTTGTTTAACGGATGTCACATTTTTTTTATTGCGTTGGGAGAAGATCAATGTTTGTAGATTGCAACCAGTGCAACACCGATATGGGAAAATAGATGTTTTGTTGGTATCAAACACAAGTGCAATTGTTATGCGATGGGCTGCGCACTGTATAACCTCCACAAGAATTCAGTTCTTCATTTTTATATAAACAGAGTTTTCCATTGATGATGTTCCGCATTTTAAATTAAACACAGTTTTGTCTATTAAATTGATTGACCTTCGGCGCAGATTCGGCACAGGCGTTTCGGCGCATCAAATATTAGCATCTGCAAATGAGAATTCCAACACTAAGGATTGCATGACAAAGAAAAACAACATTTTTGGTGGCAGCAAGGTCACCTTGGTCCCAGCACATGATTCCACTGAGGAGGAGGTGAGATCGAAGGTGTTTGGTAGCCTTTTTCTGAAGATCTTCCCTGTGATTAACCTATCAAGTAAATCTGAACATGAAAAGCTATTTTAATCATAAAAAACGACAGAAGTAACAAAGCAATATTTTAATCTAAATAACAGATTTTATTTTAAGAATGCAACAAAGACACATGAAAGTAAACAAAGGAGGTACTGGGCACTTGAGATGGGCCCAACCCCAAGAGCTACAGCCTCCTAAGAGAGATTAGAGCTGGTGCAAAGCTGGATTCATCTTTATTTATCAAAAGAATAGTTACATTCCAAAAATTGTCCACAAGGGAAACTTGAAAATGTGCTAAAATGCAGAGCTAAACTACTGCCTAAAAAATGACTAAAAACCGAACTGAAAACTAGCTAACTTCTACCTACAAAGTGAATAACTGAAATGAAGCCCTAAGCCTTCTTATTTATACAAATTGAGGACCCCAATAGTCCTCCTAAACTTTAGGGACTTGGCTGCCCAAAACTTGCAGTTAACAGCAGTCCTACTTGACTTGCTTGGCTACCCTTGTGATAATATATTTGGTGGCCTTTGAACTCCATGCTGATGGTGGATAATTTGAGGTAAGGGCCCATAAATGAAGGGGACACCTCCGTAAAAATCCTCTCTACAAATTCGGCTACCAAGTGCTCATTTAAACCTTTGATTTTGTCTCCAAATTGACCAAAAAGACTGCATAAAGCACACATTAGACTTGTTGGCATAATGACTAACCCAATTCATTCTATGAACATAAATATAACCAAAAACATGTAATAAACTAATGATAATGGTGGATTTAGTCGAATTAGGAGGCTGAATGAGCCCATATAATTATCCATTTTTGGGGCTCATCTGCGGGAGTGAAGGCGGTGATAAATTACTATGTAATAAGGAAGGTGTGTGAAAGTGGGGTATGTTACTCATTTCATTTGTAGCAAATTTATCAATTCAGCTTTTATGTACCCATACATGTTTTTGGTCTTATTGTACTTGTGATTTTACTTGAGAGAGAGTTGAAGAATTGTACACATACATGAGAGTTTGTGTGTGTGTGTGCAGTGGAATTATTGCTAGTTTCATTGTGTTTGGATACATGCATGAGTGTCGACTTGTATCGATTGTTGTCACATTTATGCCATATAGACTTGGAAGAGTTGATTTTATCTCCAAAGATGAAAGGGATATGTTAATAGATTATTGCATGAGATGTGAAATTCTTGTTGTTTATGCAAAGAATCGTCAAGTTGATGTACATGCTTATGTTTGGCTCTCAAGTCAAGTCAGTTGCTTGAAGAAGTATGTTTTGCAACTTATGTTAGTCGATGATGTTTTGTCGACTTATGTTTAGTCGAGGATGTTTTGTCAACTTGTGTTAGTCGATGGTTTGTACACCAATATGCAAGAGTACATGGCAATGTTACATGATGTGATAATTGTTGCTTTGAAGGATTAAAAGAAGAGTTCATAGATTTTCATTTTTTACATAATGTGTTTTTCCATTTAATGGTAGTATTTTTGACAATATGTCACAGGATTTTGGAAGGTCCATTCTTGAGCAAGATGTTCATGATTAGCCTTCATTCTCAAATCATGACATGAGTAGCATGTTGAACTAGAGTATGTTAGAGGCAAGAAGTGAAAGTGGACGAGATGCCAAAAATTTATAGCCATTGTAGACCGTTGTTTATGTTGATGCCAAGATTCTCAATGGGAAGGCTATCATATTGTTCCAAGCATCGAGGGATCGATGTGATACAACAAAGATATTTTGCAGCCAAAAATTTCCCAGCAAATGTTGGATTGCATCAGCAACAAAAGGAGAACAGTGGTTAAGGGACATAGCCATTTGCAAGGCAAGGCATGTCAATGTACCTAAGATGTTGTCATGGAGACTTTTCAAGTACAATAATTTGATACAACTTGGGAAGGAGAAGAGTATTAAACTCTCATCAAATAACTATATTTTGTGTGTCCAAAAACTTGTTAGTGGGAAGGAGTGATCAAAATCTAGATGAGGGGCAAAAATTAGCTCAAGAATCATAAGTTCTCGAAATCGTTTGAAACCTGAATGACCACATCCATCTCGTCAAAATGATCCCAACACAACTTGGTTCTTTTAAAACAAATTTTGTATGAGGAAGATAGAGCCCACTAACCGCTTTCCCAAACAAAAGAAATTTTACCAAAAACATGCTTAGTCACTGCACAGTCAGCAGTCTGTACTAAAGATGTGCCAGGTGACTAGGCAGGGTCAATGTGAGTCAATGCTCAATCAATCTATGACAAGTGTCAAGTTATTATTGGTTTGCAAGTGTTGTGCGTTGGCAGGATTTGATTGGTTGAAGGTGGTCCAATGAGGAGAGGACAAGTGGCAAGTCCGGAGGCCGCCACATGTCCCTTCCCAAAGGAATGATGGCATTATGGTGCAGTATAAAATTTTATGGAGGCACCGGGGTTAGAGCCCGCGACATCCTCTCCACAGTTCACATGACATACCATCTCAACTAACTATTTGGTTCTTAACCTTAACTGTTTCTGCATCTATTTAAAGTGTAACCATATGTGCATTTGGGGTTATGAGGGAGCCAGCCCCATCCATGTGAACACCCTAAAATCTAACAGTAATGGTTAATTCTAACCACGGGTAGCTATGAAGACATGATCGTTAACATTTATACTGTGTCCATGTGTCCCCCTCCTCATAGATTGTTGGGGTTACAGTTAGTAAAACTGCAGATTAGCACTAATATAGGATTAGTATTTAATTAATCTAGTTTAGCACTAATTAACCATGAGTTAAGCTTGGAGGACTTTTAGTGGAACCCACCATATTTGTCCCTAACTCCAAAATTAGTGGAGCCAATTGGATTTCCTCCAGTTTCAGTGGAGGATTACTAGGAGAAAACAATTTATGTCATAAATTGGGAAAAATTCGAAAAAATGCGGATAAAAAATATTTGGTCCTAGATAATTTTGAATTTCTCGACACTATGGAACAGGTTGTAGTGGCAGAGAGGGACTTATGTACGTGATTTTTCCACATTGAAGTTTAATCGAGCTTAGGGTCACGAGAAGAGGAGGTCAAGCACACGACAAATGTGGTCGAATTGAAAATATTGGAGAGTCATATTTGGCGTTTTTGGATGTTCTGAGTCCATTGAAGTAGGTTTCAGGAGGTGTAGACCATTGTAAGCTATACTTTTTCCATTTTGAGTAAATATAAAGGGCCAAGGCATGGAAGCTGGACCAAGGAGATGTAACCTACGAGAGGTGAACTCCTTTATCAAACCATTGTGTTAAGTATTTTTCTTGGAGGTTTGTTGTACTTGCTACTTTCCAGCACTTGTTTTTGATGTTATTCTACTCATGATTATAACATAAAACTTGATATAAATTTACGTATATTGAATCACAAACACCATAAAGGAACCTATGCACATGAAGCAATTGAGAAGCATTTGTTTTTAAATTTGAAGTTGCAATTAACACAACAAAACTAACATTCAACTACAGATTAATAAGCTAGATCAAACTTTCAAGATCGGATGGTTATTTCTCTTTGGCCCTGTTGAAAAAGGCCTCAGACCTCTTACCTGTGTGTCTAGATTATTTTTTTGGTTCATCATTTCAAATGACTTTGATTTCACACAAGTCCTTCTCAATAGCGATAACCTCTTCATAATTTTTTGTTAGTGTTTGTTTCACAGCTTACTTCACAAACTGCACAATGATTGTTGGCAAGGTAGAAGTGTAGTAATATGATGTGATGGAGTCATGAGGTTTAATGTTTTCCAAAAAATTGTTCAATATGCGATTGAACCTCTGATTAAAATATTTCACTTTCTCCTTTTTCTCCATCTTAAGATTACCTAGCTCTTCCAATAACATAGTGGGGGTCTTATTGCCAACAAATTTTTCAAGGAAGATCTTCTTAAACCCCCTCCAATTCTGGATGGAGTTTGGAGGAAGGTTGTGATACCATACAACTTCTCTACCATCCAAGGTAGATGGAAAAATTCTACATGCAACATCATCCTAACGTACCTAAAGTGTTTGCAGATGTAGGTAAAATTTGTCCAAATGGTCTTCAGCATTCACTGTTTTATCAGGCTCACACTTCATTAAGAGATTCTTTGAATTATTTGGCATCTTGTGTAGAACACCTAGAAGTGCAAGTGGGACTTGAGTCATCCAATACAAATTTTGGTTCACCATGCCTTCTTCTTCATTGTCCTCCTCTTCCTTTTCAGAATTTGATGGCTCTTCTTCCTCTTCCTCTTCTCCACCTGACACACATAAAGTTGTGTTCAAGAGTATAACATTATCTCTGTCATGATCATGAAAGAGTGGAGGCTCTTTTGTTTTTCCACAGAGTCTGTTAGTTCTTCAAGAGTGGAAATAACTATGTCTTTAAGAGTAGAAACTACTATCGCCATGGGGGTGGTATTTTTCTTCTTCAGAGAATATGGAAGATTGATTACTCCCGATATCAATCCACCAACATTCAAAAATTTATGGGTTATAGGGTGGATGCCCCAGATCTGATCATATGTGATGCAGGAGCATCTAGACCCAGCCAACAATGTGGAGATTTGTCCACATGTTGTGGTTAAATCCAGTGAAATTTATTTACTGTTGGTCAAAAAAAAAAATCAATTTACTTTGGAGGTTGGATTCCTCAAATAATTTGTTATTGTAATAAATAGGAGATTAGCTTATTTTGGATTTTGAGATAGAGCTGATAATCTAGGTGTGCTTGAAAATAAACGGAATAGAAGAATTCTGTTCTTTCTTGAAAAAAAAAATAGGAAACTGTGTTAGATAATTTAGGAGAATTATTCGAGTGGATAATAAATAGAGGAAAATTGTAATGAGCTGGGGGAATTCTTTTTTAGATTGGTTAGAGTTTGTGTGTGGTTTTGAGGAGAGCGAGAGGAGCGATGATGTGAGTGTGAAGTTTGGTGTGAAGCGCTATGCTCAGATTTAGTAGTGAGATGTGTAATAAAAAAAAAAACAGTGATCACTTTTTTGTGATATTGGCAAGAGAGAAAGCTCCGATGTATATGTGAGGACGATGTTTTACAATAATAGAGACCATTATTTGTATGACATGATCAGGCAGAGGCGAGGCTCTGTTCCATTTATTTTTGAATATCCTTATTGATCTGCGTAATGGATTGAAATAAATACGGTTATGTGTGGTGTCAAATTAATTTGTATGAAGTACTGTTTTAATGTATTTCAGATATTAGTAGAGTTTTTTTGAAAACTTGGATTAATGAGTTAAATATGTTGATTTCCATTGGTTCATTTTCGTGAGGCAATTAAAAGGAGAAAGAATGAATCTGGATGAAACGTTGTTGCCTTCTTTTAATCCTTCCTGTTCTCGACCCGTCTTTGATTGAACCTTTGAAGTGGATCTGGAATGACATCTTGGTTTACTGGCTGCGTTATTGGTTCTTGTAACATTACATATCATGACATATAGCACTGAACTGGAGGTGAATTATTATAAATTGAATTGAAATTAGATCGGGTCCGAGAGTTGATTCAGCGTTGTATAATCGGATCAGAACTTTAGATAGTGTGAAAGTGAAGACTGTATTGAAGTGGGCGATTGGCGATTTCCGAACAATCGGATCGGGACCATGGTTAGTGGATCGCATTTGGATATGTGACCTCTGATTCCTATGTTCCAATAATTTTGCATCGGAGTTCTGGAAACTGCCGATAGTTGGTGGTGATGTCAATCACAGTAATTGGGATCGCAATTGATATATATCATTGTTTGTCGAGGTTGGAGTACTGTAAAAATAGCGATCGATATCTAATCGAATCGTGGGAAACACCAAATTCCTGTGGTTATTAGAATTCATCTAATTGTGAATCGATCCGATCAACCAAATCTGGGCGCACAAATATACACATATATGTATGGTATAAAGTCATTTAATGTCCACTTTTGAATTGATTGGGATTGGAAAGATCAAAAGGTCTTTTTTAAAAAGAGAAAGTTGATTCAAAGAGTTTCTATTTCGATACATAGATGAAAAGGTTGATCCAGTTTGGAATCTGTGTCAATTCCTCAAGGTAATTGAAGTGTATGTAAGTAGCCTAAATTAGAGTGTTATCTGGCGATGAATTTGCAGTGATATAATAGTTATAAGTGCTGGAAATTTCTTAATTGGGTGAAACCATTTGAGGTTGTGATATTAAACGGGAAATGCGGCAGTGAAAGCTTATGTAAAGCTTGAGTCGAAATGTTAATGGAATAATCATATAGTGAGAGTATTATTGGGTTCCTAACACCATTGGAAGTTGGGTTAGAATGTGTTGAGAATGATTATAGGGTTTATGGGTTTGGCCATATATCAAGAAGAAATGATGGGTATGCAATTGCCACACTTGAGATTTTATTTGGACAATTTTTTTTTTCTAGATGCATTCTAACTGTGTGAGTGTGTCATTGAAGATTCTGGGTTTGCAGGGCCTCGCTGCATCAATTTTTGGTATCAGAGCTTGGCTCTGTTGTAATTGAATAAGTTTGTTTTTCCGAATGAATTTTAGTACTAGATTGCGAAATCTATTCAAAGCACAGGTGACAACATAAGTAAGAATTGAAGACTGAAGCAATATAAATCAAGAGAAGCTGTGAGAGAAGAACTAGATGCGTTCTTAAAAGCAAAAGTGGTAGTGAACCTGAAGATTCCAACAAGAGATTGGACAGAAAGGACAATTGAAGTGTCTTCGAAAGAGAGAGTGAGAGATTGCAGAAGCCTAGAGGGAGCAAAGGTGTTTCTCAAGAGAAGATTCCAGATAGCGAATCGTGCTTACCAAAAGACTGAGTGAGGAGAGCTTAGTGAGGTAAGATTGCAGTAAGGAGGACTTATTGTTGCAAAGGCTTGATGCAGAGGTGCGAAGAGCTCATGGAAAGAGAGGAGCAGGGAATGACTACAGATAGTCATAGCAGAGGCTCACAAAGAAGCCACAACAGAAAGGAAGATGCCAAAGCAAGTGGCATGAAGATGAGTTAAGAAGAGTTTGACCGAGAGAAAGATGAGATAGATTTCCAAATTGGAATATTGATGAAGATGCTGCAGAAACGTGTTTGGACCATGAGGAAAAGAGTAAAGTGGCCAAGGCTACGATAAAAGAGAAATCAACAAGTGAAGTCAGAGATAGTAGAAGAATTGAGAAAGATTGAGAAGATATTGAGTGCTCAAGAGGAATCAGAGAAACTCATAGAAGCAAGGGTAGAATTGGAAGTCTCCATTTGCAAACCAAAACAAGGTGAAATTTTGGGGGAAGAAGATAATGAGAGGTCAGTTGAAGATCTTCTAGACTACTGGCAGAATTCAGAACAATTTGAGGATATGCTGACAAAGGAAGCGGATGCGGCAATGAAGCCTTGTGATTTTGATTCTTATAGTTTGTGTATGTTTGCAGGATATGCAGAGGATGATGGACAGT